>JACJUY010000567.1:181102-218101 GCA_014220935.1 Platorchestia sp. MABIK | reverse complement strand
TGATACTATTGATACTAATGTACTACTATGTCTATGTTGATCTAATCTTGGATAGAAGACATAATAGTGATAAACATTAATTAGGATCCCGCATTCAACCTATAGAAATGAATAATATCCTAGATGATTAGGATTCCAAATACAAGAAGTACATTGTGATCGAGGAATGAGAAAGAAGTCTCTGATAACTCGAAGTTGTAGTTCCTCAGCAGCGTCGTGGTGGTGATGTGAAGAGGGAAGTTGGTGATGGTGTTAAGGTGTAGCATCGGCTGGCGTCGTCTGGTTGTAGAAGATGTTGTAGGCGATGTTTCGTGAAATGGCACGAGAGGCAGATTGTGCAGTTGATTCGAAGTTGTGCTTATCCGCGAGAGTATGTCTTTATATGGTTCTTTTCGAGGAGATGAAAGTCGTTGGCCAGACGTAGCATTTTAATATTCCTCGTAGCGATTCTTTCATAATTATAGATGTAGGGCGGTTTTATCGTGAGAATATAAGACTCATCTATAAAAACACAGAATATTTCTAAAATGCTAGACCCCTGTTACAGTGTCCCCAGTGTTCAGAGGCAGATGCTGGGGTAAAGGCGTCCGAAAGCGTCTGAAAGTCGAAGTTTTGGTCTTGCGTGCATTCAGCTGAATATTCCACGAAGAAGATCGAACATTATTCTGCGGTAGGTCCTTATTTAATGACAGGGCAACTTAATCACGTAGGCTTGGAGTTTGAATCCACGCCGTCAAAGCGGAATCGTCAGCATAATTTATCATGGTGTTCTGCAACAAAGAAGGTATGTTGTTAGTGCGCAGCAAGAGCAACAAGGGCCCAATAACGATGTCCTGAGGAACTCCAACAACTACTTTTATTGGTGCACTCAAGCGTGTACAGTAGTCTTCAGTTTTCCTGAATGGATGAAGTTTCGCGTAATACCAGCAGTCTCACTGCTGAGATTTTTTGTTTCGAAGATTTTTCATGAGATTAAGTTTTGGGCTATGGTATTAAACTTGTATATACACATGAATAAAGGTTTTTTGGCTATTCTTCAGGCGATCGTTGGTAGCTGTAGCACAAGAAGATAGTTAAATGCCTCACATCCTGGACTCCAGCGATATGTTGAACAAACAAATTGTTACTGAGCCATTTCAGAGTGCATAAGTTTCAATTTGGGGCTGTAGATTATTTTCGTTCATTTTGGATAAGATTTTATTTGTAGGGAATTTTCTTCGCTTCTTTGTAGTTTTTTCTCCCACTATAGAGTGATCTGTTTTGATAATTTTTCTTGATCTATTTGAGAAGACACAAAACTCCGAAGAAAAAAATTATTTTAAAAACAGAACTAACTCATCAGCTTCAAACATGAGTAAGAACCTCCTCGTACCTCTGTACGGTAAAAACCTGAGTTCTGAAATTATCGCTAAAATTCCAGGTATTAATAAGAAACTCAACAGTGATTTTCTATTCATTTGATTCTAATCAACATACAAATTGTATTTAAATTTTACCATGCTTAATAACTCTAAATAATACAACTTGCGTTTTATCCCAACATTCTCCTGAAACGTAGTAAAACCAATTACCGCAGCACTCACGTTCCTTTAGCCATGCCTATCTGGTGCAGTGACAGAGCAACATGTGGGTGCGCGTCAGTACTGGTGAACTTATATCAGTTTTCCTCCTGGCGAATGCACTTAATCTGATAATTTTTTTGTCATGCATTACATCATCTGAAAGGTTTTTAAATAGGCTTTCATCGTAAGTTTTTCGTTTTTTACATATGTGACTATTAATTTGTGATGCCTATTTTGTGCGCAACCACCCGACCCAGTGGATACTAACCCCGAATTAACGGGCTCTACTGCACACAAATTGCCAGGCACCCATCTGGGGCCGGTAACGCTAAAATAATGATAATTAATGACAAGCGGAACATGACAAGCAAAGGGCTCACCTGAAGATTTCGAAAATTATGTTCAGGCGAACACTCTTCAATGCAGCCGGCTGTCGAGGACGCAAGAGTCCCCGGTAGCGAGGGTCGGATTGCCGGAGTGCCGCGGCGCACTAAAGGAGGTGCACACGCGCTCACAGTTGAGTTCAGTCTGTCGTGTCGGCCTCTGGCAGACACGCTCGTCAGCTTTCCCGAATCCCTTGCTATGGCTTGGGACTCGTTGCAAGAAGAGCAAACGAACATTTTAGTTTTTTCATATGCGTTTTCGCCGAAGATGTGAGGAACCCCCGCCATTGCTCCGCTTAGTCGTAAATTACCAGCGTTATTAATTTTTAGGCTGATCAAGTGAATCACAGTTCTTGAAATTTATTGCGGAAGGCCCTTAAATCTGCCTTACAAAGTCCGCAAAGGACCTCAGCGTTCGAGCAATGGCTAGAATTTCGACAATTTTGAATTTGAACGTCATTTTACTAGTTATTTTACACTTTTTCAAATTTTGACAACATGTGCGCATAGGGCATTGAAAAATATCCTTTTCTTACAAATTTTCATCAAAATCAGTTAGAAACTGAATTTTTAAAGCGAAAATTGTTTTTCGGAATAAAATTAGAAACGCTGTAATTTCTTTAAAAAACTGAATTTTGCAAAAAAAAATAACACCACTGTGTACGACTATGAGGACTTAACAATTGACACAAATTCAAGCCATGTTTTTTTTCACAATAAAAAACAAGCCACGGTTTTTTTTATCACGCACTAACTTGTTGGTCAAAATGTTTACACTGAATTTTCGAACAACCTGTATAAATATATGATAAATATGAGACGCAAGATGACGAGCTATTTTGATTTTAAATTCTTTCCGTGTTTGAGGGATTTTGATACTCTGGGGAAGTTTGTTCCACAGTGAGGTGGCTGATATAAAAAACGTGGATAAACTAGTTCTATGACCAGTTATTCACCGCTTGCAGCCACTGGACCACTCGAGAAAAAAGATTACCCACGATTCCAGACATGTTTTTTTCGCGTTTTGCACATACGAACAAATTTAATTAATACGGGCTTCCCCAACCTTCCTTTGTTGAAAATATCCGAAAATTAAGAGATTTTTGTTGTTTTAATGGAGTAAAATGCATTAAATTGTGAAATAATTTCTTACAGGGAGAACGTACTAACAGATTATATGTTCGAACGAGTTAAATTTTATTCTAAAGTGAGGGAAAATTTGCATTTTAATGACCTACGGTGATTGATATTGATAAACTGGAAAATCATGCTTGTTTTTCTCAAATGCAGAATTTACTTATGAATTAACCAATGCATCTCTTTCACAATCTTGAGAAAATGCTATTTTTAATGAACTAAGAAGATGCAGATTTTGTTACCAATCAGACAAAATCATAGAAATCATTCCATACTTGGAAGATTCAAGAGTACACATGCATGATAAAATATAATTGTAGAGTTCTTCATTACGTGTCGGGGTCATTCACGCATGCAATAAATGTAGTGAAGTACTCATGGACACTTTTACAACATACCGTTGGGAAAGCCTTAGTAACTTTAACCAACCTTTCAAAAAACGAAATAATTTTTTTTTGAAGTGTGAATGAAAGAATTAAAGGGACTGCTCTGATTTTTTCAAATGAAATAATTATTACTAGTGATGAATTTTGAGTAAGTATTCTTTCCCTGTTCATCAATCTCTCTAGCTCTCACATCAGCAGGGCTCTCTCATGTTCACTGAAAAAATATTTTTGCCATGAGTAGAGGGCTACAAAAAAGTGTCAGGAGTTAAGCTCTCTTCGCTGTGCTATATTCATACACTTAGGCATCCTCTTTGCAAATTAATAGACAAGTAATGCACTACTGTTACACCTGTAATTTTTAATTGAATAATCTTTATGTGACATCAGTTTAGAATGTGAGCATCAAAGGATGGTCTTATTGTTCTAAAAATCTAAGAATCCTGTGTGGCTTTTGACTCAAGAATATCTGATGAGTAATTAATTATTGTTCTACGACCATCGTTCATAAGTGGAAAAATTGCTCTCACCGGCTTTCACGCAATAAAATAAGTCTAAAAAGTATGCCCAAAAATAACATCATTCAAGTCTCCAACATAAAAATGTTTAAATAACAATGAGACGAGCCTAAACGCAATACTTCAGCTTTTCCGAACAATCAATGAAACTATAATATTTTTCTTTAATTGTGTTGTTTCACAGATAAATTATCCACCCCATTTTACCTTGAATGCTGTACTGCGGGGTATTTGTTAGGTAATGAATAATTGTTTTGACCTAGGTAATATTTCCGAAAAGAAAATCTTTTCGTTAACTGCGAGGAATCAGCTGGTATGCCTATCCAGATTATAAATGTCAGTGACGGAAAAAACCATAGCAGGAATAAACACAGTCTCCAACAGAATTGAGCTCACTCCCATCTGCGCTCCTGCCAGCGAAGGGTGGGCCTGTGCTTGCAAGAGTCGTAGAGCTGCCACTTCTTTTCTGAGCAGCTGTTACTGCGTAATCGTCGCTGCATGTGGTGGTGTCCTGTGGAAGTGATATCGTTGTGTTAATTGAGTAATAAATTTATGCACAAATAACGTCAGATTCTGGTATCATCGACTTGGTTATGGATCTAAAGGTAAGTATAATGGGAATGATTTGAAAGATTTATTCACCACTGTCGTGTGCATCATACAAATAAAACACATGTAAGTGCTCAACTACTCACAGTCAGTAATAATAGCATTGTGGGCCAAATAAGCAACGAGGCTTTTATGACAGCTTGCAGAAGATGAATAAATTTTAAATAGCGTGAATAATAACTTGGCCGACTTATATGTCTATTTTTGAATTAGTTGAGCGTAAAGAACGAATTATCTAAGTGCTAAATTTTATAAAAAAGCAGTTTGAAAATCTTGCTAATCTTTTTTTCGTAAGTATTTGTTACATTATAAAACGCTCGCTTGCTTTGCCCGTTTCTCAGTCAAACTATTAATTAGGATTTACGTTGATGGAACAATTAAGATGATCTTAATGGCTGTAACTGTAAAACGAATTTCACCAGTGCACATGTACAAGAATATTTTAGTTGTGTTTACTATTAAGACGGAAATAATTGTTTGTCATCTATCCACATCTTAAGACTTATTGAAGGAAACCATCAAATTCAGTTATTTTTGATGGGTTGTGTACACAAGTAATAAAAAAAGCCCATGATTGATGCATTCAGGTTAGGTTAGGATTCATATCACATGTACAGTTATTAAGCAGCAAATCATTGATCTCGTGTGCAACTAGGTTCAAGTGAATTAGATTGAACATAATTAATAAAATAGTTTAGGTATATACATAAATATTTTACATGTACACACAGATATATACTCAAACGGATATATATAATCATATATTTCCGTGTGAGTCACATAAATACAGATATTTAAATATATATTTATATTAAATGTATATAACTATAAACATTTATATTATTTGTAATATAAGAAACTTAAAAACGAAGAAAATTCTGATAAAATTTATCATCTTTACTTAGAAAACGTTTCGGAGTCTCGCTCCATCATCAGTTCAGACGAAAAAAAAAAGAATTACGTCTGAAATAAAAGATCAAAGTACAATGAATTGTCGGTACTAAAAGTAAATCATGAGAGTAAGCGAAACCCTGATTTGAATATTATGGACAGTTCGTACCCTTCGCAAATTGTGAATATGTAGATTCCTCGTCAGTACCAGCCAAATTTCATTTCATACTTAAGTGTCACATGTTTTCTTTTTGGGCTTTTGTGTTTTATTCTCTGTTTCCCGTGTCGTACATTGTATTTTTACTCGCATGATTTATTTTTTGAACCTACAATTCATTGTACATTGATATTTTATTTCAGACCGAATTCTTTTTTTTTTTTTAACTGATGATGGAGCGGGACTCCGAAGCGTTTTCATTGTAAAGATGATCAATTTTCTCGGAATTTTCTTTGTTTTCAAGTTTCTGATAAGGTTGCGATTAAAGCAAACCACTGACGTGTTCAGATATATGAAATTTGTAATAACTATGTATAAATATCCGATATATTTCTAAATTCACGATTTCACCGATACTTAAGGAATATGAAGCCCAATTTGAAGTACGAGACCAGTAGAAGGCTTTTTGCACGTCCCTTTCAATTTTCATTAGCTAACACATGTATGATTAAATTTGAATTGAATTCTGAAGGTAAATGAGTTATTAAATTTTTATCAATTTCTATTATAAAAATTAGTCTCGACGAAATAAAATTTTCTCCACAAAAGTTATGATAACTTATGTTTTAGGAATGATACATAAGTCCACTCGATCGTGCATTTGACCCGCATGATATTTTATTATTTAAAAACAGAATAATTTTCAATGAAGGGAACTCTAAACGTAAATAAATTCTTATATTGTCATCAATTTTTTACCCTGATTGGCTATCTCGACGAAATAATATACCATGTAAAATAGTTATGATAACTTTTAGCAGCAATGGCCACAGATTCGTGCATTTATGATTTATATATCTGACGTAATGTACTTCAATTGAACCCTGATCTCAAAAGCACCTAATAACGGCGAAGAACTCGTTGATTGAGAGAGAGTTCAGTGATCACTCTTTCTAACTAAAAGCAGGGTAAAAAACACAAATTTAGTCTAAACTTGAAACTAACATTTTTTTCTAGCTCCTACAAGGGTGGAAGCCCGGCCGATGTTAATATGGTCATGAAGCAGTATTTATCTCTGTTCATAGTTTCTTTTAGAGTTAATAATCCTAACTTGCATTACTAATTTTCCAGTACTCGCAGTCACGTTCCTTTGCGAACAAGTTTGAAACCTAATATTGTTTTCTTGACTATGTCATGGTAGAAGATAATATCTTGAAGATCATGTTTTAATTGTGATGAATTCAACCGGCAGATAATGGTTTGAACATTTTCACTCCTTTCATACGATCGGAATATATTGTTATATTTATGTTCGCAATGACATTTTCAGCCACAGGAGTGGTGTTGGTGTTTTTTTCTTTTTCTTTCTCCTCCTCTCTATTCTCTTTCTCTTTTTATCGTCTCTTTAACTCTCGCTCATTCCCTGTATCTGTCTTTGACAAAATTTCATTTTACCTAGTAATATGTCCCTATGACCTTTACGCATTTTAGTTGTATACTTATATTTTCGTTTTACCGCTTTTACTCGCATCCGCGATATTGGGTAGCGGAGTTTTGATATTTACATTTGTTTAGTTTTTACCTGCCACTTGATTCTGACTACTTATTACTAATATGTGCAATGTACTCTTTAAAGGTCAGATGCTTATGTATTAAAATGCCCAGGAACTTACATGAGTTAGTTTCTACGCTTTCTCCTTCGTCAATTTTTATACGTGGAAAAAATTTATGCCTCTTGTGTGAGAATGTAATATACTTCGTGTTATCGATATTAATGCTTATTTTATTAGCTTGAAGCTACGTTGAAACTTTTTGGAGCTCTTTGTTAACACTCTCTGCAAGCAGAGCTGGATTTTTTTAAGGAGGACCGTAGAACGCGTGCTGTCATTGGCAAAAAATCTGAATATGAAAAATTTTGTAGAAATAATGAAATCATTAATAAAGACTAGAAATGAGAGTGGCCCATGGACAGACCCTTGTTTAACTCAAGGCTGATTGTTTGGAGTTCCTATTGTGCATCGTCAATGACAACGTATTGCTTTCTATTTGATAGGTATGATCTGAACCAATCACGAGCAATTCCTCTAATGCCATAACAGTAGAGTTTAAAGAGCAATATGTTATTGTCCACACAATCGAAAGCTTTTCGGAAGTCCAGAAATACGGATAAACAAGCTTTTCTTCGTCTATGTTGGAATATAGGTATTATAAATGATTTCAACTTATTTAGATACAATTATTTCGAATATTTTGTTAATAACTGGCATCACAGAGATAGGTCTATAATTGTTTATGCATGTTTTTTCACCACTTTTAAAAATAGGGGTTACTCTAGCAACTTTGAAAGAGTTCGGGAAAATGCCTCGGAAGAGCGACTAGTTGATAATATTGGATGTAGGAAACGTAACCCTTAACTTATTATCAATATTGGATAGGAACGGGGCTATAATATCGGCTATAACTTTAAGGACTTTGAGAAACGTTTTAACTCCACTTGATTTAACATTTAAAGTTATTTATGCATGCAAACATATCGGAAGAGTTGGTAGGCGTATAGAAAAAAAAGTTGTGTCTACGGATATGATCCATATAGTCCAAGTGATCAGTATGTTCACAATGAATACTATTAGCTACAGTATTTTTTTCCTTCGTTTACAAAAATATCGTTGAAAGATTAGTGATATCTCTATGCTCGTGACATTTTACATTATCTTGAACAATCGGCTCAAACATTTTCTTGGCAGCATTATTCGATTTATAGCAAAAATAAAGTAGGTGCCAGGTTTTTTTTAATTTTAGTTTTAAATTGTGTCAATTTGAACGTAAAATAATTGTTTCTTTATGTCCTTATCTGATTTGTCACAAAGTTTCTCAATCTGTTACACATTTCCCTAGATATTCGCCCTTCCTGAAGAAGAGCTAGGTACGCTTGACGTTTCTTTATACTAATAACGATCTCTTCAATAATCTGGCTCATTTTCGGTATCGGACAACACTGATCATATGCAGTCGATATAATTTCAGGTTAATTAATTTAGTATTGCTTCATCAATGTTCGTTGCATTATTGTTCTGTTGAGAGATGTCCAGTGCTGGCACTAGTTCTTCTAGAACTGAACGCATTGTTCCCAAATCAAATTCAATTACGCTGCGGTATGAATAAGTTTTAGTCTGTTGTTTGGTGAAAGTGGCGTAGGCATTTTTCTTTGATGAGAAGAATCGGAAAATGATCCGTTATGTGATGAGATGCGTGTTGGCTTCGTGATAACTGGAAAGAAAGATTCAGACCGAAAGGCATTTATGAAATTTGAAATTTGTTCACAGGTTTCATGTTTCAAAAAATCATAATTAAAATCACCGCTGACTATTATGTCATTGCATAAAGTCTTGTTAAAAAAACTGCGACAAAATATAATTGATGTCGTTCATGAAAGTTACCGGGTAGGCTGTTGGAGGCCTATGCACAGTTCCAAGCATAATCCGTCGACCACTTTTTGTCAGCTCTATGAAGAGCGTTTCTATATTATCACAAAGATTGCTAGAATGCTCAAATCTATGTGTTTAGATTTGTGCGTAATGATGCCTCCGCCGCGCTTATTGTTACGTAGTGAGTGGTGGCGATAATAATTTTGCAGTTGAGTCATGTCTTTAATTGAGTCATCTAGCCAGCTTTCGGTGAAGCTAAGAACATCAAAGTTACACTTAAGTTCAGTAATAGTGCATTGTATCTCTTTCATTTTTGGATAGAGTGATCTACAGTTCCAACACAGCAACTAAAAATCATTGCGAGTTGTTTTCATCGATTCATTGAATTTTGATATATTAGTACATTCGCAGTTTCTAGTTTCGCTTAGACTCGGAAATAAAGTATTTAAACGATTTAAATCAGGGTTAATATCATCAAATATATTTGCATGATCATCCATCAACTGGACGGACAGTAAGTAATATACGATGTCTCACATAATTAAATATGTGAAAAGGTTATGAAGTAAGAAGATGAAAAAAATTACTACTAACAATGAAAGGAAGGAAGAAATAAATGATATTAAAAACTAAATTATACTAAGCTAAAAATAATAACAAAGAGAGACCACAGAGATGATCAACCTTCAACTTAATCTAATTTCTTACAGAGTTCGCGCACTCAGTCCATGAGCGTGAGCTCATGTTTCAAGCTTTCTAAAATGATCATTCTATAAATTCATAACCATAAATGATTTTTACATGAAAACTATAATGATATATTAACTTGGCTCGTACTCATCATCTACGGTAGTGCCAGCCTGGTGTCGAAATCGTGGTTTTATTCTCGCAGGTTGTGCTTCCTGTCCTGCTGCTCCTGGCGAGCGTTGGGGCGGCAGATGACGACAGCATCTTTTTCAGATCTACATTGCCTCCTGCTCAGAAGTCCTACAAATTTCTATTTTTGACACTTCTTAGATATAAAAGCCACACTAATCTGCAGCACCCTCTGATGGTCGCCCTCGGAAACAGAGGTCATGAGGTATGCAATGCTCTACCTTGTCAAAAGCCCTTAGGGTGTACGGCTAATAGCTCATTCTAGTGAAATATGACTGACTGAAGAGCAATTCGTATTGTTAGAGACGATTATATGAAAATAATTTAATGAGAATTTGGAAAGGTAAGTAATGATGCCATAGAAATCGGATTTGCAGTCTGAGTAACGGAGTAGAGGCAAACAAGTTGATAGCGGAAAGCTTAGCATGCAGGAGGTGGAAGCACCCGATGCAGAGAAAATAGGTGACCAATTAAAGATAGTTAATCGAGGTGGGTAATGTATGGCGAAAAAACCTTAACGGGTAAGTTTTCTGTTGGTAAATCGATTAGTTGATGTTAGGAATACGTGGCGACTTTTAGCTATTTGATTGTTATTTAAAATTCTGTACGAATGGTGATGTTCAGTACATAGTTCTGTAGAACAACTATTGTGATTTGTATTTTTTCCTGAAGGTTGTCAAACACCGTTGTCATATTTGTTTGTCCGTCCTGTATTTTATCTGACGTGTAAGTTGTTTATTTTTGCCTCTAGGTTGTTCTCCTGACCGAACCTTCATGGACCGACCGCCACCCGAACGTGACGTACGTTGACCATTCAGCGAAGCTTCCTGATTCCAACGATCATCCAATTTTTGCTGCTGTTAACAACTCGCTAATTGTAATCAGAGGGTTCAGCGAAGGTTTGAAGATGTATACGAAATTATTGTTTGATGATCCAGCTGTCCAATCACTCTACAAGATTCGAAAAGAATTCGATATGATAATCGTGGATGAATTTATTTTTGGCGTAAGTACTTTCCAGCATTTTGATGTGTATGTCTTTTAACTCTTTCTCAGTCTCGGGTGCTTTTAAAACAACAAAACAATGTCACAAAAATATTGCTCTTTCCTTGACTGCCTAGTTCCCATGAAGTTTGTTTTGATGTAAGTTTTGATTGGCATAGATACAATTCTGATAAGTTAAGCGAAAGAAAATAACATTTAACTCATAAAACTTGAATGTCAAAAAAAATCATATTTCCACATGAAAATAAAACGAAGAAAAAATTTTTAGTCTGTGAAAGATTGAGTAAATATTTTTGAGACCATGAGCATGTAAATTAGAAAGGTTTCAACTTAACTCCATTGTTTGCTGTTGTTGCTTTTGAAGAAATGATTTGTGTTTTGACTTTGTTCCCTCTAGTTTCATTTATGTAGCGTCATCCTATATTTTAGAACATTGAGAATGACTGATGAAACATTCGTATTCAATAAATAGTGCAGCTAGAAGGTGGCTTTATTTCACATTTTAATATGTATGAATAAGAACGTGGTATTTGTGAATTTGAGAGTAAGTTTTGTTATAAATATATTGTTAACCCAATCAGTGATTAAGCTTCAGTCGTCTCTTCCCAAGACATTTCTCTCTGGAAATAACGAACCTCATCTAGCGTCTGATTCTCGGGCGTAAAAATTAAGAGCTTATATTTTCAATTTCATATCATTCATTCAATCTATTGTTAACACTTAAAACTGAGTAAAGCGATTTTTTGACAGCGGTTGTTTTGTATTTAAAATGATGTTGTTCAAACTTGTAGTGAGCATTTTCAGTCGAAATAGAACGATTTTTCGATTTTTCGTCCGAGTTGCATTCAATAGGATGGAGCGCTATGTCCCAGTTGTTTCTGAATCTGTACTTACATGAAATTTAGAAATAGTTATTCCTCCTCTTAAAGTTTCAGCACAGTATAATTTGCAACTGCTTTCTGAATCGTAAAATGAAAGTTGAAAAATTCCTACAGAGTGCAACGTTAATTCGTCCATGTGATGAAGAAGCCCTGAAAGTGATGAAACACTGAAAGTGATGAAACACTGAAAGTGATGAAACACTGTCAGTGGAAACTGGAATTTTTTGAAACTTTTAAGAATTCAAAGCGAGGAAAATGTCCACCGATTTACCGTTATCAACCAGAGTTCATCGTGCGTTTTCTGAAAAATCCCACTTTTTTGAAACGATTGCCTTATGTTGGTCTGAGTAAATTTTCATTAATAAGTCACAAATCTGTGATTGAGGCTCAGATTTTATCGATATTTCAATTCAATAACTCTCTGTTCTAAAAAAAAATTCTGAATACTTTTCAGAGTAGCTTAAATTGCATAAAATAACAGCTTGTTTCCACTCACTAATATTCCACCCACTAATATTCCACCCACTAATATTCCACTCACTAATATTCCCCATAAATAGTTTTGTGTCGAGTACATAGCACTACTCGCTGTCTTCTGGTTTTCGGGCTGCACAGTATATTACATGTCTTTTTAAAGGAAAAGATCATTTGGAAAGTATTGTGCGAAGATGAAACATTTACGATTGAAACCATAATTCTATTTGATGCCATTCAATAATTTTCAAACTGTATAGTTAATCTTTCCGTTTTGAGACATTTTAGAACTAGATATCCATCCCGCGCATTTTCAGTAAGTACTTCAACTTGTTTTTCAAGCTTACCTGATGCTGAAGACGTTCTTACTTGAGGAAGTTCTAAAAACTGTATAGAAATAAAAAACAGCATGGATTGAAAGCATAGCTAGCGTCTGACAAAAATGAAGCCCACAATACTTTTTTTGCCCTTTAATTAATTACGTGCCATTTGTGCAATAACAAACTTTGTATACGATGCCTTTGCAATCCTTTCACTTAGAGAAAATAGACTGCTCAAGCACGCCGTTCTCGAAAAATTTCATTCATGTAATTTCTTGCAACAAACTTTGAAAAATAAAGGCAATAAAGCAACTGAATAATTAGTCTCTTTTTGAACTAGCCAAAAAAATTAGTAAACTTGAAACCAAAGTAAAGTTATTCTCATTTACAAGAACAAAACACAAACCCTGATCTCAATGCAGGTTTCATTGCATTAAATTTAAGATTTAAAATTTGTTGCTTGTTATTCAATTAAAATATCACGAAAAATTTAAAAAGATTTTGCGTTTCATTCAAATCTATGTATAAATAAAATCAACTGTTGAGACATAGCCGTCTCCTTTTTATCAGGTGGTTCAAACAGATAGATAAATTGTTCTGAAATGAATCTAACTCCAAGGCTATTGTAGAATTTGAGTTCTGGCATGAATAATTAACTTTAAATTGAGATGAAGCAGCACTTTCAGTTCACATACGCTAGCGAACTACTGTCTCAGTCATGCGTACATTTAAGATAAGAGTTTTAGATTGATTGAAATTGCAATCTTAGCGTAGGATTTCGGTAGGATACCCTAGTAGTGAATTTAGTCGGGTCCTGAACTAGTAATGTCTCAACCTGTGTATTGTAATAGCTCTAGGTAACGATTTTACTGATATATTGCTTGTGGAAATAAAAGCCAATTCTTTAATTGCTTGCTTATATTTAGTATAATTTTACTGCTAGAACTGAGCAATGTTGGTAGTCGCTCATTGTCATTGCAAAGTTTATTTGTTTTCAGCTCTAGCTTTCGTTTAGGTGCACCATTTACATTTAATTCAAAATTTCACCCGAAATTCGAGCCACGAACTGTCTTAGATCAATTAGACCCTTGAACCCTTGTGATGATATTTTAAGTGTTCTCATTCACTTTATTCAGTTGCATCATCTACTCGAGGCAGCGTGCAAGGTGTTATTTATGCATCAGCATCTGCAGAAATTATGACTTTGGTTTCAATTTTTTTGAAAGAAAGCATGCTTGATCTAAAAACGATTACAAAATTCATGTCCACGTAAGACTTTCAATTCATAAAATGTATATTATAACAAGAGATACATCAAACAAATTGCATGTTTAGGTCTGGCTTTACCATGGTATCATGGTATCATGTTAAAAAACCACAGTTTTATGAAGGGTTAGTACCAAATCATTCCATTTGCTCTTTCAGTGAGTTCTCAGTAATTCACTGCCGGGACAATTTTGTGCAAGAGAATTTTTAAATGTCATAGATAGTCATTCAAATAAAATGAATTATTTCTAAAATCTAATTCAGTTCCTCACATGTTCCTACAGGCCCTGTATCCATTCGTCCACGAAACGACATTCGCCATATTCGTGGTAGCACCTATTCACCAACATGGAAGTGCAAGTTTTGGCAACCCTCTGAACCCAGCGTTCGTGTCGAGCTCCATGGAAGAGTTTCCTCAACCCTACTCCATCTGGCACCGCTTCAAGAACTGCTACCACATGCTGATACACACCATTGCATTCGGATGTCTCATTCCTCGCTTGGCTGCAGCTGAGGTAAGGGAAACATTTCCGAGCCCATACATACAACTGGTTCTTCCATTAAACCATATCCTCTCAACGAAATATTAATTGCAACACAAATTCATGAGTAAAACTCGAGATCACAATTTTGAAATTTTGACTTTCGCATTTAATGGTAAATTCTTTTTCAGCGTCGTGTTTGATGGTTCATACGGTTAATTGCTACTCGTTTGATTCTACTTACCCTTCGAGTCACTATTTTTCACTAGTTTCATCAACTATTTTGAGGAATTTGTGACATCACAAGCTTATCTATAGCACACTCATACAGGTGAAGATTCACTGCACCTGTCAAATAGCCAATATATTTCTGATAAGGGATGGAACTACGAATCAATTATGAACCCCTACTCGACCGTGTAAATGTGATGGGTAGCGCCTTTTACGCGAATATTGCCTTGGCATCCAGGCATTAAAATTGCATCATTTAAAAAAAAAATGTGTGAGGGAATATGTGTTTACCAACTTCGAATGTAACCTCATTTTTATACATCTTATTCTACAAAATTTGTTAATAATTCGTTCAGACTTATGCACCGAGTAGCTTCTTTGAAAGAACGCACAAAACAAATTTATCATAATTCATTTCACATTTGGAAATTAACTTTGAACATGAGTTGACTTCATCACCCACGGAAAATCAAATTTCCGAGCAAAAAACAATTTCGTTTGAATTTTTTGAGCAGATTGCCTCACGGTTCCCCTCAATACCTCCGCCCGACGTAATATTGAAAAACGCCAGTCTCCAGATTGTCAACTCAGACTTCACATTGGAGGGCGTTTTCCCAACCCTTCCGCTGGTGGTGCCCGTTGCCGGGCTGACGTTGAAACCCACAAAGCCGCTGCCAAAGGTTGAAAATTACTGATCATTTATGTGGGAGTAATCTTATACACCAAATGTTCAAGGTTACTGGAAAACTTCGATATCTTCGATTCTTTTTCATTCAACAAGATGAATATTTATATATTTATTTATATGCATTATTAAAAATTTGACCATAATTAATGTTAGTGGAAGCTTTATTTAATTAATTAATTTATTTACATATATCTTAAATTAAATAAAGCTTCCACTAATATTACTTAAGGTTCAATTTTTAATAATGCATGCATGAAAGAAGAGCAGTTCCCCCCTTATACGAATTTGTTTATATATATATATATATATATATATATGAATATAAGCGCAAAGTAAATTGAAAACTGAAACATGAAATATTAAATAATCCAATGAAAAATATTAAAATATTGTTTAGCAGCGGGCAGATGTACGTAACATGTTTTTATCTTTTCTAGGACCTATCCGAATTCCTCTCCGGGGATACCCCAGCGATATTCGTATCCATGGGAACTTCATATGGTCACAGCAGTTTAATCCCTCAAGTGTACAAAGATATATTCTTTTCGGTCTTGTCTAAGCTGCCCTATAAAGTAATTCTGAAATTTAATGAACAACCAAGTCAAAATTATACGAATTTGTTCATCCGTGAATGGTTTCCTCAACAGGACGTTTTCGGTAAGTGGGGCTGGAAAGGATCAACTCTCATGCTATTTGAAAACAATATTTCATGCTATTCGGCAACTTGGGAATGAAAAAAATTTGGGTAACTTAGTTTTATGAAATACTTTTCTACTAGAGGATGAAACACTTCAGAATTGTCAAAACTCGCAAAATTTTAAACATGTGCGTGATCTATCTGACAACTAAGAACGCAAAAACTTTATTACTGAAATGACCCATGATCTGTATTTTCCCGGATATACAAAGTAACAGGCTATTAAGTTTCTTGTTTAAGTAAGAAAATTTATGAACTGGAGTGATTATCTTTACCATAGACAATCGTCCTTTTACTTATTTACTATAACGAGTGTTAATTAGTACACTTCATTATGCAAATTTTTTCACTCTTGTCATTGATGTAAACATCAGCTCATCGAAGTTGATTTCCAGCTCATCCAAACGTGTGGGCTTGTATAAGTCACGGAGGCGTGCTGACTGTGCATGAGGCAATCAGCCACGGTATCCCTATTCTTGGCTTGCCATACATGACGGAGCACAGGAGGATGATCCAAAGTCAAGTCCACCGCGGCCAGGGACTCATACTTGAGTGGTCTGATCTAAGTGAACAGAAGCTCAATGAATCTATCATGGAAATAATGCAGAACCCAAGGTGAGCACACGAACGTTTGGCGTGTTTAAGGTTGAATGGTTGATGGTTCCTTTTTTTCACTACATTATTGATACACCAGTAGATTGTTTCTTAAGTCTATTACAATGGATACATTTGAGTAGCGCTACTCGCGTACGGTATTCAAATATACTTGCGAGCGCGATCTTCAGCGATTTCTAGGACATCATATCAACAACGCATTTCTAAGATATACAAGGATGTTCAAACTAATTCACGCAACCTAGTTACACACCAGACTGATCAACGAATTGGTTTGTTAAAGATTAAATGCTTAATTTACAACTATAGTTAGCATGGGCTACATGAGAACAGTATATTGTAAAAAGACTTAAAATCAAACTTGAGATCTACGTCATTAGTCATAGGAAATCACCCTATCGAGATTAATCCTACAGCATGAAAAGTTTAACTCGATTACCTTATGTGATTAATATTGCAAAAGAAACAGGTCTCCAAAATTTGATTCGGAAGCTGTGAATGAACTCCTTCACCGGGATTTGGGTTCCGGTTTGGTTCCAATGCGACGATCCTGTGATGTGACCGACATTATAAATAATAAGGAAGCATGTAGTTACTTCTATTTCAGATTTTATGTCTTTCATGGCCAGACAGTCCAGTTAATAATTGTTTAGGGAGTTTTTCACCCTCATTAGTCAACATTTTATACATGAAACTACACACTGAGAGCTTGTAGAGATCCAAATAGTTAGGTGTCTTCAAGCGTCTGAATAAATTGTTCTTGTCCGCATCATATTCTAATTGTCTTACCGCTATAATGGCTCTTTTTTGCTCAAAGCGTAAATTGATTTTATTTTTGTCAGTTCTGTGCCTTGATTTTCTCCCGTACAGTAAATATGGTAATATAAGCGTTTGATAATGTATTTTCAAAGCTTCTTTAGGTAAAACATTTTTTATTTGATCGATTCCGACTGATTTTGATAATTTAGAACTGTGTTTCGTAAGTTCTACGAATAACGTTTTATAGCCGCTCTCGCAACGATTCTCGAAGCCATTTGTTCAGATATTTTATGCCTCCACCACGTTTATTATTTTGTAGTGAATAGTTTAAAATACTTTAAAAATTATTTAAATCGTTTCAATTAAAGCTATAATAGTTCTGCATTTAGAATTATGTTTTTAGGTGAATGAAGCTAGCAACTTTCGGTGAAGCTAATAACGTCAAAGCTAAAATTTAGCTCAGTGATAGTACAAATATTTTCATCCATTTTTGGAAAGAGTGATGTAAAGTTCCAACACAACTGCAAAAAATCATTGCGACTGGTTCTCATCAATGCACTAAATATTTTAACATATTATAGTCACAATATCTAGTTTCATTTTGGTTTGGAAACTTTGTATTCAAACGATTGAGATCTGGGTCAATATCATCAAATAAATCAAAATTATCAACCATTACAGTAAACTAACGGATAATAATATACAACGTAAAAATAAAAGCAGTATACAGAGTATTGATGAAAAATGAAAAATATTGTACTGTAACAAGTAAAAAACGACACAGAGATGCTGAGCACTTCAATCTATTGTAATTTTTGAAAGTGTAAACGCACTCAGTCTATGACCGAAAATATTGAAGTGCACAAATTGTTCATAGTGGAGTTACAGGAGCTGACATACGCCAAATAGCATCCGCATATAATTTAAAAAATGCAAGAAAAGACCAAATGGATTGGAATCAGAGTGACAGTGACTTGATATTTAACACAACGGCCTTCAATGCTTACAGTATTCTTGAATTTAGTAACACAGGTGTTATACAGTTAAAAACCTAAGCTTCTTATATAAAAAGGGCGTTAAAAAATAGAATGAGTAGAAATCGAAGTGAAATATTTGACGTGAATACCTTTTATGCTTCTACTTTTAGTACATAAATATCACATGAAATATAAGAAGTAAAACCAATTAAATATAATTGGTAGGAGAAAATCAAAGTGGTGTAGTTAATATGAATGTCTTTAGTAACTATATGTTCATTTGAAGTTGTAGCAAATTCTGACGCACATTTAAAATGCACATAAGTAATATAGAAAGGTGTTTCTGGAAAAAATATAGATAAAAATTGAACTGACATGATAGACAATTAGTAGAATAATTACGACCATTAGTCGAATATAATGACGATTAGTAGAATACTAATTACAAATAATTTTTTTCGAGGTCTTTTTTAGTTGCTGCAGTAAATGTTTTTCAAATTCTTCAGGTATGTATGGACTGGTTGGTTCATGAATCTTAGGAGAGAAGAAACTGATATTTCTATCCATACTTTTTGCGATTCCTATTTTATTCAAGGATTTTTCTTATCTACATTTACAGTGTACATAATTTTAGCTAGCAAAATTGTGAGATATTCTTTACATAGAATTTTGGTTTAGTCACACAAGCCGTCAAAATTTCTTGCTTCTTTTCGCAGTGCCTTAGTCTGAAAGTAATGTTTATTCAAGCCTCTTTTCCAGGCATAGTTTCTTTTCACATTCTGTTTGCTATAGTGAAATCAGTTTCATGGGAGTTGATGTTGATTTTGTCCCTCAACAGTTTTCGAGTTGTTTCCTTATAGTCTTCATTCGCACATGTTGACGGCAGTTCTCCTGTGATAACAAGAGCACGTTTTTTACTTTTAACTCTTCTTGTTCTTTCTTTGTTTCTAACCGGTCCAGACAAGCGACTCAGTTTTTCTTGTCTTATTTTGGTCGTCCATGACTCTCTTCAGTTCAGATTCTTTCCTCGTTAGTGTTTTGATCAGCTTTTTGAGTCAGTAAGTTCTTTTTGAAATTTCGTCATTGCTAAGTTGAAACGATCAATAAAATATAGACCACTTACAAACTTTATTTTGGCAATTTTTCTACCTCAGGATATAGGACACTGTCAGGTGTAGTATTACCGTTGCTCTTAATTCTTGCGTATCTGGCAAGAATCTTATTGTGAGGGAAGACACTAGTTGCTATCTTGAGGAAGTGAGGGTTGAGTGCCTTTTTTGTGAAGGAATATTACACTTTTTGTCAAATGATTTCTGATAATGGTTCGATAGACTACTCTTGGATACTCAGAGTTCGAATTGACGCTCTTTCAGGCTAGAAAAGCATTGTTTATAATCATTTCCGCCATTTTGTTTTGAAGGGAAACAAGAAGCGTTCTCACTGCATGATATACACGAGACGATTACAGTTCCTATTTTATTTTCTCTTGAAAAGCTCACAAAATGTGTTCAATTCGCTTTCTGTAACACATCAGCACACATACATAGAATTTCGAATAATTTTTTCCACGTACCAGCACTAGTTGTATAATTAACTCAAATTCATATTAAAATCACGACTACAATTGCTCAAAAAATACTCTGTAACAACTTGTCGCATGTAGGTGTAATCCTTTTAAGCTAAAGTTTTAACCTTCAAATAAGAGGTGGTAAGAAAGTAATTTACTTCCAAGCTTCTTAATTTGTGATGCTTTCAAAATATTACTTCACAACGTGCTAATGGAAAGTAATCATATTCATTTCTATTTTTAATTTCCTAGCTACACCAACGGTAATGGTTAACAAGTGTGCTGTATTTCTTTCAAATAAAACGTATAAATTCGTATTTATTGGTTTCTGTCCGATACTCTTTCACGGCCTGAATTCTCTTTTTCGTTTTGACTGGTCTTGCATTACTTTAAGTTCCAATACCTTATTTCCAGCTACCGAGACAAGATGGCGGAAAGGTCACGCATCTTCAAAGACCAACGCGAGAGCCCGCTGGACCGGGCCGTGTACTGGACCGAGTACGTAGCCAAGTATAGGGGGGCGCCACACCTCCAGTCGCCGGCCAAACACCTCACCTGGATAGAAATTTTTAACCTGGATATATTGACGCTGTTTATCATTATTGTATATGTTATTTTGAAATTTCAGATGTGGTCCTTTCGAAAACTTACCGCATGGGTGTCAAGAAAATGGAGACCACTTCAAAACAAGCAAAAAGCTTCCTAAAGAAATTCAATTTTAAAGTATAATAGAAGCACTTAGTGGCTCAGCAAGCTCTAAAAGAATGGAATGAGCTGATGTGGAATAAAAATCAAAGCAATCATTTATGTAGAGTAGACGTAAAAATTAGGTAGCCGTCACCTACTTTCAAAATACTATTTTTAACTTCAATAATGTTTACCCACGCACTTGAACATTACTAGGTAAAAATGAGAAATTTATGAGAGATTCCATTTAAAACATAAAATGAGAAGCAATTGAAGCCATTCTACACAATTAAATTCAAATTCTCCCTAATATAAAAACCAAATTCAAAATAATCCGTGCCCTTTGCAAATATTCAATTCGAAATTTGGTACCTAGATAGAGGTCAACTAATCGAAACCATAAAATATCTCACCAGCTCAATTTATTGGACCCAAAAGGACTTCCCGACTCAGAGTGCAACAAACGAACCGGTAATCCTGGCCAAAAATTTAAAATAAAACAGGCCCTAAACTTCTTTCTGCTTTGGGAGACTTTCTACCCATACAAAGTCCGTCATGTTTTGACTGATTTTTCTGAAATTTTCACCATAAGTATGAAATGATATACCAGTTGTTTTTGGTTTCGGTTATTTGTATTTTTATTAGAAAATTGAGTACTTCGGAAGAAGTGAGAAAATAGGTATTTACAAATTTGGAGCTACAGAACCGGCAGTAGGTTTTCTAGATAGGTAAATGAATTATCCAAAAAGCTTTTTACGTTTTTTATATTTTGATTTATTGAATTGAAGGAAGTTTTCTCAAAAAGTCTGCTATTTTTCATTTTTTAATTTAATTTTCAATATAATTTTGAACTACACCATTTGCCAAAACAAGAGTACATAATTTTTTTAGCTCCTGTTGAGACCTATCGAGTGATATCTTTGCCATTCTTATACCTTTAAAACTGTTGGAAAAGATACATTTCAAAGATCGATTAGTAGAAGTTTCCACTACACACCTAACTCTGTCGTGGTCGGTGGTTAGATGTCTGAACGTGAAGTAATGAAAATGTGTTTCGCGTGTGTTAGGATGTTTTATTTTCGTACCATCGACCGTGATCTGTATTGCTAACTCTCGCCTGCGGTACGCTAAAACCTGCCATGTCCTTATGGGGGCGAGGGGCTCCGACGACTTCAGGGGACCATCTAGGTAAAAAACCTATGTCCGTCATTTCTTATGGGATTTTTCTGAAATTTTTACCGTAGGAGTGAAGTTATTCGCAAAATATTTTTTTTCGAGTGTTTTGTATTTTTTCAAAAAAGTGACATTTTGTGGGAAAAAATAACAGAATGGGTTTTAAGAAAAACCAATCTTTTCTTGCAATTTAGAAGATACAGAACTGGCAACCTGTTTTTAGATAGCTAAATGTATTATCTAAAGAATCATTGGAATGAAATTGCGATACTTTAATTTGTTGAATTTTGGGATTCGTTACAAACAGAAAATAGAATTTTGGAAAAAGAGTTGAATTTTGCTAGTTAAATAAAATGGTGTCTATGTGGAAAGACAGTAAGAGAAATAATCAAAAGAATCACTTTATTTTTCCTTCTCCTTATTTGAGATGTCTCATCGTTGGGAGGTCAAACTGTGGAAAACTTCTTTAGTACTAAAGCTTTTGTTGGAAAAAATTGTTGATTTTAATTGTGTTATGTTTTTCTCTACACTAAATCAATACATCAACCAGAGTGTAAACTGTTAAAAAATGATATTGGTAAAGGCTATAATCAACTTGAAATAATTGAATTATTTGAACAGTGTAAGGTGACATCGATGATTTCCTTGAAAAGTTACCTATTGAGGGGACCTCCTACCCTGGAACTTACTTCATTTTTTCAAATTCCCCTCTCTGCATTTTAATTGAAACTAGGAGAACGAAATTTGATGTATTTATGTAAAATTAAATTCCAGACACATTTGCTTCTATAAAAATTTTCGATTTTCGCAATAGAAAAAAGTTATTGTGCGAACATGTAAAACGATTTACATATTTGCGCAAAGCCTTACTCCTACAATTTTCATCCTAAAAGCTTGATTTTGGTGTCATTTGGTGCGGAAAGACTGGCAACTCAAAATTGCAGGATTATTTTGAATTACATATTAAAAAAATTTATTGAAACATTTATTCAAAAAATTCCTAAATTTTCCTAATTTCACTTAATTTTTCAAATTTTACCTAATTTTTCCAATTTCAGCACCTGCATTTTCATTGAAACTAGGGGAACGAAAATGCATACAGATATATTAAATTGAATTCTGAACACATTTGCATCTACAAAAATTTTCGATTTTTGCAGTAGAAAAAAGTTATTATGCGAACAGGGTTAAATATTAATTAATTAATTCATGCACACACTTGCTCAAAACTCTACTCCTTCTACAATTTTCAACGCACAAGCGTGATTTTGGTCTTATTCGATGCAATACGACAGTGAAAACAGCGTAGAGAAGCGGAATTTCATTTGAACTATAAATTAGATTTTTATGGTGAAAAATCTGGGACTTTAAAAAATTTGGACAAATTTAGCAATAATTTTTTTTAATTCGATATTCAAAATAATCCTTCATTTTCAAGTTACTATAGTCTTTCCGCATCGAATGAGACCAAAATCAAGCTTCTACATTAAAAATTGTAGCAGGAGTAGGGATTTGCGCAAATATATGAAGAATTTTATATATTCGCGCAATAACTTTTTTTCTTTTGCGAAAATCAAAAATATTTATAGGGGCACATGTGTTTGGAATTCAATTTTACATATCTGGGGTGGGAAGGCCATGGCCCCCGTGGCCTCCCCCCTGGCTGCACTACTGAGCTTTCTCTTACAACTACCCTAATGAAGCGTACTTCAATTCATGGTTTTCGATGTGAAATACAACTTGCCGGTAGCCTATACGACGTTACTTAAAACAAATAATACCTGCAGGCAACGTGAAATCGTTTTCACATCTTGTTCATAAGTCGTGAATGTGCAGCGATAATTTGCTACTCGTCAAATATATCACGACTGTTTCATTAAATTCGGATCTGCTTGAGAGAAAACATCAACATTTGTTCGATTTAATCACATGAAAACATTGTAATTTGCTTTTAAGTCTATAATTTTTGTCGTTGCTCGAAGAATAACCGCTGTTACACAGGCTGAAATGTGTTCCAATTCTTTTACGTAGGACACGCTAGAGAGCTCAACATAGGGTGGTCTCATTGCTCTCTTTTGGACAATTTTTTTTCTCCTGTAATTTTGACTGATATTCTGTACAAACTTTCGCGAGATCAACTCTTTGTCTACAGTCGGGCAAGTTCTTTCTCCATTTTTCCTTCCAGTTTCATCCTAATTTTTTTATGTGAGCAAGGGACATCTTTGCACCGCTTTCGCCGCATTGACTCCTGGGTAAAAAACAGCAAATAAAGTTAGAATTCATGTCGCTCATGTTCCATCAATAAATTCATCTGCCATGTCATGAACACTGTTGGTACAATTTGGAAAAAGTCAGGCATTTTTCTGTTCATGATCAACCCTGGCCTAATAAGTAGGAGCGCTCACCTTTTGAATGAAGTTCCGTCGGTTTAATGCCAAGTAATGCATCTCAAACGTTTCTACCCGTTGGTTAAGTGAAAGAACTTGCGATTATTCCCGACCAGACCTAAGTGTCAGAACTAGGTATAGGCTTGGTTTGGTTGTAAGAAGTTGCTATTGTGTCCTGACGTTAGTTATTAGCATTGGACAAACCAACTGACGAAATGATGTGGCTCAACCTCATGGATGTATGACAATTTATAAACGTATTAATTCATCTTGAAGAGTCTCCTCTCAAATGGCAGCGAAATCATTTTTTCTTTGAAAGTTGAGAAAGAACAGGAATTATTAAAAAATTTAGTTGGTAAAAACCAAAACTTAACCACTAGAAAACTGTCCGCAAACGTTTACTTACTCTTGTAAACACGTACAGAGGTACGTAGTCGCAGTGTGCTCGTCACAGGGTTGACATCGCTGACATTCCCAAAAAAAAGTTGATGACGAAATTGCTGATATAATAAAGTACTCTGGAAACCTCATGTACATCAATTTTTATTTCAACATAATTCAAATGAGTTATACAGGTATTTTGAGAGTAAGATCATGCAAATAAGACTATATATGGGCTGATTTAGCCCAATGCTTATCTTCCATTGCGAAAAGAGTGAGTGTAATTCAAATCATTAGAAATATCTGGCGCCATGAAAAAAATTTTAAACGAAAAAAAAAAATATTCTAAATAATTAATACCACTGTGAACGCCCCACAGCTCTGTTTGTTATCTCACGATCAAAAATAACTCCCACACGATTGCTCTGTCTTTCTTTATGTGATATGCTCTGAAACTGTTATGAGCACATTGTCAAAAATCAACGACGCACTCGTCTTATCGCTCTATTCGCCTTAAAATGTAGCAGACGCTCATGTTAAATCCAAGCTCAGAGCGAGGTTTGTAACCGTTTGAAGTCTCTTACTAGCAATAGTAACATTTCTGCATTTTTTCCGTTATATCACGAAATCACGGAAGAACCGGTGAATTAAAGTGAAATGAAAAAAACTACGCATGTCACCATTGGTAATTCACGTTTCAAGCTCGGGTTGGATCATTTCAGCAAAACTTCATTATTGAATTGTTTTCTACTAATGTCCGTTAGTTGTAGGATTGGATAATAATTTTATGGAAATTAAACGCAACTACTCGTATTTTACGTTGAGCATTCGATTTGTTTTTGAAATAGTAATTGGTATACTATGCGAGATAGTGATTGACAAGAAAACGCCAGACGAGGCGACAATAATTCACAGCTTCACTTCGAAGTTCGCTTTGTTACATCAGCACTCTTACCTGTCTCGTATAGTTCTCATGCCTCAAGACAATGTTTTGCTTCTTGCATGGATGGAAGATAAACCAGTTCATCAAGGCTGTAGCAGTGTATAACAGTCACCAGTGCGCTTGAGTTTGTAATGAATTCTTCGGTCTATGGATTTTAGCGGGCGCACAGCGTCGTTGATTTTCTACTTTCCTGTGTCCAATTGTTTTCTTGGGCATTGACGGAATTTAGCTGGATTTTCGATGAGCGTGTTTAGTTTCTTGTCATCGAAAATCCAGCTAAATTCCGTCTATGCCCAAGAAAACAATTGGATACAGTAAAAAAGAAAATCAACGACGCTATACGCGCGCTAGAAGCCATAGACCGAAGAATTTATTACAAGCTCAAGCGCACTGGTGTCTATAAATTCGGACACCTTTACGAACTACCAAAAATTCATAAAAACAAACTCGACCCACCACTACGCCCCATCATTGGCATGACTGGGACAGCCACCTATAAAGCGGCCCAGTGGATTAACGGAACTATCCACCCATACATCAACCACACTCACATGTTTTCTTCCAGCAACCAGCTGCTCATCGATCTAGGCACCCTAGAAATATCACCTACTGATAAAGTTGTCTCGCTTGATGTCGAGTCCCTTTTCACTAACGTACCCGTCCATGAAATAGTTGAAATAATGAAGACAAGACCATATCACCATCCATTTCTGCCGCCCCCTAGCATTCCGCATTAAATATTCAAAAAATCTGTTGATAATTCGCACGACTGAGACGCCATTCCAGCTCAATGGCCATACATTTATTCAAACCAACGGGGTGAGGCATGGGATCACCACTGGGGCCAACGTTCGCTGACATCTACATGTCACACCTGGAAGAAAACCTGCATTCGCAACAAAAAATATCAAACCTAATATTCTACAAGCGGTATGTGGGCGACATTCTGGCAGTATTTTCAAGTAAGGACTAATATCGCAAAATATGTTTAAAAAATTAACTCATCCTCTAAGCCAGGGGTCTCCAAACATTTAGCCCGCGGGTCACATCCGGCCCGCCACGTAATTTCATCCGGCCAGCCTAACAAATTCCTGATGGGTGACCTTGAAAAAATATTTATCTCACGACTGGAATCGCTGAATTAAATGGTTATTTTTTCATTTTTTATTCCTTCGGCCCTTATGAATGTAGAAAATAGCCCTACACTAAAAAGTTTGGAGACCCCTGCGGCCTAAGCAAACAGGGCAAGCAATGCAACCATCTAATCCACTAAAAATAAGCAGCGATTGGTGCAAATAAGATGTGTGGAAGTGAAAAGAAAGGAAAGCTGTGAATGACCTAGTGACGAAGCGAGTGTTGTAAGTAGAGAAATACAATAGTTTCCAGCAATGATTACAGATCAATTATATATATAAATTCATGCAACAGATGTTGACAATAAAGCGAGAAGCTAACTGTAAATGTTGGTAGATAAAAATTAGAATACGAGCCGCTACCAGTAAATGTTGGTCAATTAAAAGAAACCGTACGTTATCAAGTGAGTCAATTGGGAGCGTTACCTTATATTTATTTTTAGGCTTACAATGTTCATATTTCTGTCCATTCAAAATCTGCAAGACCATTGAAGAACGAGAGGGCGTTTTTATATCCAGGGCCTTCTTGCTTTGACTCGTGAGTTACCATCATTGCGGCCTCTACGACGACGCGTAGCATCTCACACCTCGACCTTGGCGTAGGTCGAGCTTTATTTTCAACCACATCGATGAAATCACGACTGGACATCTTCTCCAACGTAACCTCTAATTCGGGAGCCCAATTGGGATTAATGAGGCCAAGTGAGGACGTCATCACTGAGCCTGAATCCAACACTGAACCATCTCAGTACTTGTAGATGGTTGATTGTTGGGAACCGATGTATCTGCAGCAGCTTTTTTACATGTGAAAAATCAACATTTAGTAATATGAATAAAAATTCTCTCAACAAGACTCAGTCCCTAAAATTGAATAAGAATACAGCTGCAATAGAAGTAAAAATTTTGTTTCAAATCCTGTAACTGCTCCTTGACGTTCATGTTTCATGTTTCTCATAGCTGCATGAGAAACTCATTCACTAGCTCTTCAAATAGGGAAATGTTCTATTAGCTACAATGAACAAGGGAAATGAAACGACTTGTCGGGGGTTCACTGCCGAATTCCCAACTTTAATTTAATAACATTTCAACATTTTAAAGATACCTGACTTTTATAAAATTGGTTATAAATATTCTAAGAAAAATTTCTTTAATTAATGGCTTTGTGAATTTGTAGATTTATAGTAAAGGTAGCGCTTCAAGTAACACTCATAAGTCTTCAAAAAAACCATAAGGCGCTTCATAACTCATTTCAAAATGCCACTAGGAGTTTTTAGGCATTATATGCACACACTCAAATAAATTAACAGATAATGAGATTCATACATTTAATGAGTAACAAAATTTATTTAGTATAATTAGGTACCTCACGTTTGCGTAGCAACTTTGAAAGAAATGATACAGCAAAGAAGTATTTTAAAAACATTTAGTTCGAACGTTTCGAGCACGAGGCTCATTCTCAACGAGATCTGCAAAATACAAAGACACAACATAAGTACAGTTCACACAGATAAAGAAAAATTCATATATTGAATTTAAAGCATTTGAACTAAGAAGAGCAGCATGATCAGAAAAGTTATAGTTAATGTAAACTACCACATATCAATTTACAACTAACTTCGTCAAATTTGAAACTCGAAAGGTACATTGGTTGAATTTAGGGACGAAAATATTGCTCTTCAAAATTTTCACAAGACTCAATACCTGCAGTTATTCTACATGTGTTATTAGATTAACAAGAACACAGCCATAGCTTAACGATGATCTCCGGTAAACATACCCCATGGAGTTCAGGGTAACTGATCAAAATTTGTTCAAGTCATTTAAGCTCAAGCTGAAGTAAATTTCTTTGATGAAATCCTTTGATATGAAATCTACTTGTTGTTGCCTATAACGGTGTTTTGCTGTAATTGGATTCAGACCCGGTGTTTTACTGTGCAATCTGCCTGACAGTAAAATACTGTGATTTATTCGGTGTTTAACCGGGAAATTCACGGAAATTTTTTACAGTGAATGTTAAAGATGGTCAGAAATATTTGTTCCAAAATAATTGTTAACCTTTAGAAAAGATACTTTTAAGATAAACTCCATTCTGTAATTCAGTACATGAAATAGATAATATAAAAAATTATAGAATAGTATTTTGAACAAGATTGTTAACCCACGACAAACTCTACATTGTAATTAAATTCGTAAAATTGATAATATATAAACAGAAGAAACACGTTTGCCGCTACATCTGCTCCATCCCTGTTAAATTCCTCTTCAATGACGAATTTTGACGATATCCAGAGAGGTTTGGTGAGTAAGAAAATACCTTTGAATTGAGTTTATTGAGGTTATATTGCAGTAGTTAGATTTCAATACGAATAATAGGGTATAAAGTTGAAAGAAATGAATCAATAAAGTTTATCCCGTCAAATGATGGCCCACAGTTTTTAATTAAGGTTTCCTGAGAAGTGTTGATTATTCTAATTCCCAATATTAATCCTAGCATTGCACTCTAATATTTCAATTTTTTCCCAATGCTAGTACAACCCCTGAACTGCAAACTCTGAACGATAAACAAACATCGGCATCTTAGGATGCTTTATTTACAATCAAGCCTGATACATATGATCTTGAGCATTGGTTTTTCAAATGCCTTATTATTAACTAACACTATATATAGGACACCATATCGGTTCCCCCATAAAGCCGGTACCCATTTCCGAAACCTGGGTTGAGTGGGATATTGTTGCTTGAGCTTTCCCTTATACCCAACGGGGAAAATCGCCGCGCCAGCGCCGGGATACGAACCCTCGACTCCTACATGCAAGGGCGATGCCCTTAACCACTGTGCCGCGGCGAGTACACTCGTATACAGTCATTCCAGAGCAATAAAGAAAAAAAAATGTACTGACCCTTGAACCCGAATATTTGTTAATAGATGGAATTGTTATTCGTCATTAACTAGATGTATCAGATACGTATATGTTTCCGATGTCACTGGACTTACGCAGAAGCAAAAAATTTATCGCTGGGCACGTTCATGTTGCCATATTTTATTTTAACAACCATAACAGAACGACTGCAACACAACCACAGAACTCAACGTAACAACAACATCATATCAACAAAGTACAAGAACTGTTAAAAAACACCCCAAACACGACGACCAAACCTACGCCACAACAACAATCAGTACAACCACCATGCAACACCCGAAACACAAAAACCGTAACAAAACATCCGTATCACAACAGCCACAACACATCAATCATAACAGCGATCTAATCACAACAACGACGACAAAACAATCACAACTTAACATTCAACCAAAAAACAACGATGCATCAGCTGCAATGCGACAAATAAAATGCAAATACGACGCAACGATCACTATACAACAACCACACCCAAACAAATAATCACATCACAGTTATCACGCTCCGGCTAATGGCGGCATGCTTGATATTGTACGGCTTAACATTTGCATTGAGTTCACAGAAACTCTAGTAGCAGCATTATACTTGCAGTAAATGAAAAACCCAGCTATATCGATAATACACTGGCGCACCTCGCCCATCTGGGCCGGAAAAATTTTCAAGGTAGTCGAGTTACGGACCTCGAGGAGTTGCTGGAGAGTAAAAGAAGAAGCTAAGGTTTCTCATTGAACTTAAGTGAAGCGATGAATTTCAGCCCCATCTAGTATTTCCCTTCGAAACGGTGGCTCATTATAGCAGGGTTTGTAACTACGTGAAAAACAAATCGGGTGATGTTTAGTGGAGTCTAGTTTATTAATTTGCCCTAAAACCTTTACAATTCGACAAACTTGACGTTAATTAATAGAAAAGAATATGAATAAAGAAGAGTTTTAGCTGAAATGGAATTAATCGAGGTTCAAAAATCAATGACCCATGGTAAATATGTGTTCATTTAAATTGATCATTTCATCCTTTTCCTTATAGATTATTGTGTAGTATGACAGGAAGAGGCCAAAGAAATAATAGCACTGCTAGCGAGGGACTTCAATTACAGAAGTTTTGGTCTGGGCCTCGTACTAATTTGTTTGCAACTCTGGTGTAAATGATGCGATAAGCGGAGCACATCATTGATTTTTTTAAATGTGTTAATCAAAATATCAGAGCATGATAAAAGAAAAAAAGACGGAGCTTAAAGCAGACAAGAAAAACTACGTAATCCTTTTAAAATGAACGAATGGGAATAATTTTCTGTGTTAATCCGTGTACTTGTGTGAATTCTCAACGGGATCAATAATTTTAGGAGCTTTGTCTCGTTTTTATAAGATCCTAAATGCCTTCCACGGTGCGAACTAAAATAACTCCCAATAATGAATACGACGCATTCATCCTCAGCAAATTCTCAGAGTCTAAATTTTATGTATGTTTTATTCATGCTTAAATTATGACTAAGTTATTTTTCCATCCCTTTGATGATTGGTTTACTGCGTACAATCAGTGGTACGAACCATTAATGAAAATATGGTGTTAGCCTACAACTTTTATATTTTTTCAGAATTTCTTCATCAATTCGAAGCATTTCAGTGAATAAAAGACAGAGAAATCACGTCTTGTTCGGTCTCGTATGCTGGCGTGAGGTAGGTAGGTAGCGAAAACTACTAAGTAAGTCTATTATTCATTCCATGATTTTTGCTGCATGTGGTCTCAGATTATTCAGCCTAGAGTTCATGTAGGTTTGCAAGTTGGGAACTTGAAATTGATAATCCCGTCATACACTCAATATTTCATTTCCAGTGGAGGTTTTAGTTAAATTTTCAAGAGTTCCCAAATGGCTTAGCGTGAAGGAATGGCCTAACGCTTGCTGAGTGACAGTCAATGTAATATGTTCAAAATATAGGCATTGATAGGATTTGCTGCCAGTTAAGTGACGTTACATTTGAATCTATGAAATATTTTAATTTTTTCGCCTCGTGCATAATATTGAAATTAGTAAATATTTTCAAGTATGAGTTTTAGTTGTCAGGTCTACATAGTCTGATGTTTTTAGGAGTAGAAGATAAATGAAAGAGTGAATTTTTCTTCACGGTAATGCAATTTCGACGTCTTAAATTACAAACAAATCAATAAGATACATGTAAGCGACTTGTTTGAGAGGCATGTACAGTTTTAAATAAATAGCAAACGTACATTTTCGAACCTAGTTACATTGAATTTCATTCATACGAGTATCCCAAGAAGCCTTAAAGAATGATTCTACTCACCTTGCGAAAATTTCTTTACTGTAAAACCTGCTGTCGTATGTGGCAGAAAACACATATAACTTAGTGGGATGTTGTAGAGGAAGACCTTAATTTCCAACTCATTTGCCTTCAGACCGAATCGCACTGAACGCATCCGATGAAAGATAATTTCACGATACAGCGCACTACTCCTGACGATTTAGATTCACGTATTTTAGAGGCCTAATATACACAAAAATGACAGCTTTCAATGGTATAAATAGTTTATATCGTACAGGAATTCTTCATTTGTTTTTGCATTTTACATGTATTTTAGAAGCAGGCCAAATTTCTTTCTCTGTTTTGTTGTAAAAATTGGTTAATAAGGCTGGAACAGCTTGGCCAAACCTTAATCGAGAAATTTTTTTTTTGCGCAATGTTGGGTCCTAGCTCGACAGCATAAGCTTTTAGTGCGTACGATAGCATGACTTGGCGTCTTATTCGTTTAAAAGTATTTTATAAACGACTGTTAAAGGAGTTTCGTGATAATATATACTTTTGGGGTGGGAGACAGGACCTACCTTCTGTTCTGAAGTACTAAGCAAGGCGAATTTCATCTATTCCAAGCTCTTATCTGAGATGCAGGGTGCATAAACTCAGCCTTAGCGTACCAACTCTTCTAATTGCATAGCTGAGTACCTATGCTGTATTTTTCTTAAGCTATTCTACGCTAATTGACCAAAAATGATGGCGCACTGCGTCCCATCGCGTTCGAGCCAAGGCTTTTCAGTATTCCATTCCGGAAACATTTCAGGAAACGATAACTTCTCTTCTGAACGAAAAGCTCGGACTGCGCCCTATTAGAATTAAATGCTCGTTCATTGTTGTTGACTTCCTCCACAGCTTCAGATTTTGTGATGCATTAGTTTTGTTTTAGATGTGATTCTTGAGATTCAGCAAATCAGGGCAGCTAATTATGGGCGTTTCCTTTCCCATGCCCGTTCATTCCTTTCCCATACCCGTTTAGCACATTCTGTTGTGTCACTAGCAGCTGCTCTTGTGTTGGCAGAAAGAAATGTCAATCTTATACTGAACAGAGTTATAATAGCTCTCAATGCATGCTGGTTTATTGAATTCGATGTGAAGCCTTTGAATTGATATTACTTAGAAATCAGCTTATATTCTGTTAGTCAAGTCAGTCTCTGATGCAGATACCTAGAACTTGGGTGTGATTTTTCCTCCATCGTATTTCTAGAGATAAGTGGACTTTAAAGTTTACTGCTTGGGAATTGCGGAAACGGGAAGCTTTCAAGAATCAACAGTTTTGCACTAGTAACAGGTAATACCCAGTAGGGTTGTTTTTCCTGGCAAATTTTAAGTAATAGTACTCTCATTTTTAAGATAAGCGTTCATGAAGCGCGGCATTCCGCTGCCTTAAGGAGACGGTTCGCGGTAAAAAAAAGTCTGTGAGTTCTTGATGAATTTTTTTGAGGTATTTTACCATAGGTGTAAAATTTTAGGGCTTTTTTATAACTTGTGTGCTTTTTTCGTACCTATACAAAAATATGATTTTGTTTGAAAAAACATGAAAAAACACGTGTTGCGAAAAATCTTTCTTCTCCTACAATTTTGAACTTAAAGAACTGGAAAAATATTTTCTAGATAGCTAATTGTCTTGTCTAGAGAACCGGTGCAAAATTTTTTCGATAATTTGATTTTTTAAATTATTGGGAGTTTTTTTCTCCAAAAACCGATCACTTTTCCCGCTTTTTCGACTTATTTGCTCATAATTTTCAACACGAATTTAAATTCAAAAAAACTTTTGTACCGGATCTCTAAATCTCTTCAATCGCTATTGATTGATTTGCTTGCCATCTTTGTACTTTCAAAACTGTGGGCGAAGAAACATTTCAAACGTCAAAAAGGGAAGTTTTCATGAGAGCCATTTATCTAAAATTTGTTTTCTTTCTTTCCTAATTTTTGAACTGAGTCTTATCAGCAACTCTGTACCTTTTTCTGTACCTTCAAAACTGTGGGGAAGGATCCATATCAAAAGTCAATAAATGCAAGTTTCAGAACAGCGTTTTTTTTAGACAATTTTTTTCTATGTTACAGACTAATTTTTTTAAAACCAACTCTATTTCTTTGTAGCTTTTATTGAGCCCTTTCGATTGATATATTTGCCATTCCTGTAGATGTAAAACTCCGGGAGGCGATTATAGGTTAACACAGTAAGCTAATTAGCTGATGACTCAGCACCAAACACTCAACTACAATATCATAATTTATCACTGCGTAATAGAATATTTCGTTTGAGTACGAAAGCATTTCAATCAAGGCCATGAATGAACTCTCTTTCTATTACCTTAGAGGAACACTCAAAACTGACTCGTAATAAGGGGGGAAGAGGTAGTTCACCCATCCATTGGCGCGCCCCAAGGTCACGACAGTGCGCATCTTCTACCCCGTCTAGGAGACGAACCAATGGATGTACTTACTAGCCATTTATGTCGTTGGATGTGCAAGAAAACTCTTTAGAAGATGAGTTTATAAACCGAAAACCTACCAATATCCGGAAGTTGACCCTCTTAAGCTCAATTTGCTCCCAGTGTTTTTAGAGTACTCAAGCTCACGCACAGTGGTGAGTGAATAGTTGTGAACTGACAAAGGTTGGGAAATAAATTTATACTGGTCTATAACACCTCAATGTTCAATATTACGTTCCTGTTTTCATTAATTCTCACTTACCTAATCTAAACCAAGAGACTGATGAGATTAGATGAGACTATTACTACTATAACTATGAGCGGTTGTTATGTACTGTCATCAATTTATATGTGCTATTTGACTACTCGCCTAATATGTTATTTACAACTGACTACTGAGACCTCAGGTTAAAATGAATTGTTTTAAATGCATTTCAGAAACTAATTTTCCAACATTTATTTACCTTCAGCAAGCACATTTTTAGAGGTAGTATACAGGAACAAATTTACCTTAGAACCCAAATCCCATGACATGTGCTACAATATCTAATCTAGTGAAACCTCGATCTAACGGACCCCGCTGCAACGGATTTCGCAAGCAAAGAACAAAATCCGCTTCACTAAATTTTCTTCACATGGCGGCGCGGGAGGTTTGTTTTGTTCACTGCGTAGTTTTGACTGGTTGTGTTAAGCTATTTCTATCTTGTTTTCATTAAATTTTGCAGTGTAGAATTATTTGTTTGGCACCCTGTGTTCTACATTTATATATGTCACCTGTAGAGAAAAGATAGCGTGTGAATTTGACTACTGGAGATAAACAAAAACCAATTAAGAAGTTAGAAGGGGGTCCCTCGCTGTAACAGACTTTCGGCTTTAACGGACACCCTCTCCCTACATTAGTCCGTTATATCAAGGTTTAACTGTATACGAAAAGCTGTAGAAACGATGTAAAAATATTGGGTACATAAAATTAGGCAGAAATACTACCCCTCGGCTCTCATTTCTGCTAGTACGAAGTTACTATAACAAAGACATGAAAATGTCGCGGAACTTTCAAAAAACTCTTAAAAGTATTCAAATTTTCAACTTGAATGAACGCTGAAGATCTATCACAGTTGGCGTTTTATTGGATGATATGTAACATTGAACAATGTAAGCACTGTAAGCTAAATAGGCTACAAGACTTAAAAAGCGATCAGGATAAGAATAAATTCAGAAAAAAAATGAAAAATAATTTAAGAAGAGAAGAGAAGAGTTGGGTAAAAAATAACTTGCCATCACCATCGTTTCGCTAGTCATTTTTCATGCCTCTATTTTTAATTTCAGTTGTAATTCAAAAACGAACACGACCCAAGCGTAATTTAGAATCTAATTCATTCCATTTTTCTTGGAAAAGTTTAATCTGAATTGGAGAATTTTATACCATGAAAATAAGCATTTTGTTTTCTTGGTATATTTGTTTTTCTGACAAGGCAGAATTTGGAGTTAATTTACACAAAAATGCTCATGATGCTTTTAATTTCAAATGTATAAAATCTTTCACAATACACTTTCCTGTACAACGTTCATGAATTGAACGAATTCGCATTTCGTAAGAGTAGTAAAGCTGATTGATTAATAACATAGCATGAAAAATTTCAATATCTTATCAGTTCATTTCATTCGTTATAATCCTGTTGAGTTTATGATCTCTGTATTACAATACTTAAAGGAAACTATTAGTGAACTTTTTGCTTGCTTTGAAGTGTTCTCCATTTTCTAAACCCCCATACGAAACGTTTTCTGAAGAACCACATCTGAAGTCTTAATAGAACATATACAATCAAGACAACTAAAATGAAAATATCCAGGTTAAGAATTTCTATCCAGGTGAGCTGTTTGGCCGGCCACTGGAGGTGTGGCGCCCCCTTATACTTCGCTACGTACTCGGTCCAGTACACGGCCCGGTCCAGCGGGCTCTCGCGTTGGTCTTTGAAGATGCGAGACGTTTCCGCCATCTTCTCTCGGTAGCTGGAAATAGGATGGCCGAAACTTAGAGAAGCGCTTTGACAGTTAAAATGAAAATAAAGATTCAGGACGTGTAGGGGTGTTGAACAGAAATTGACTTTAACCAACTCGTACTTTTTATTTGAAATAAATACTGCACAACACTTAGGCCGCCGTCACACGGAGACCAAATGGTAACGCTTCGTCACAATCGTCTACAGTCAGCAGCACTACTCGGTCTGTCTAGCGCCACAAAACCGTCAGATTTCGACCTTAGTTTGGTCAAACTTAGGCTGAAATCTAATTGTTTCATGACCCTGGACAGACCGAGTGGTACCGCTGACTGTAGATAATTGTGCCGAAACGTTTCCATTTGGTCTCCGTGTGAAGGCGGCCTAGGTCATGTTCGCACAGGGTGTTTAGGGCAACTAATAAAAGAAATGAAAATGAATGTACTCTGCACACTCATTGTAAGGGGACGTGTTGGAAGCTGTAAAAGCAGTGAAAATAAAGGAAGGAAATTGTAGTGTCGTACTATCGACACAACTTGATGTATTTTCAGAGGTAGCTGCAAACAGCCAATGTAGGAGCTATAGTATCAGAAGCCATAAACTTCTACGGAGCAAGGGAAAGTAAAAGCACAGCAAGGCTCCTAATAATGTACTGATTCCGTCGGTGACAGACTTTCCTTAAAACTAGCAATGCCCGGAAATCAAACAAGGACTTTCCGGAGCTCATAAA
>JACJUY010000567.1:158203-180542 GCA_014220935.1 Platorchestia sp. MABIK | reverse complement strand
GACAGCAATTTTCGTAGTTGCACGCAGATGCTAAGTTATTTAACGTTTTAGCAAAACTTTCTATGGATTCATTAACACCTTGCTTTCTGTTTAGAAATGTAACTGATGCACCCACAATGGATTTCTTGATTTCCAATTGCTGTATTAACTTTTTTTCAAGTTCATCATACGTAGCATCAGAAAGTAACGTAGGTTTAATTCTTCGTTGTAGATCAGTAATGATGTTTACGGGCAAGGCTTTAACTAAAATACTAGCTTTCTTACTGCCATTGCTTCCCTCCTTCTGAAGAGCGTCTGCACACTGTACTTGTAGTCTCTGCAGAAACTCGCACACTGTTTCCACTTCAACGTCGAATGGAGGACAGCTATCTGTAGAAAACGTCATCTTGGTTTCAAAGCACTTTTAAAGTTCAAATTCACTTTGGAGATTCGAAGTCCTCGTCGCCAAATATGTAGTGTCGTACTATCGACACAACTTGATGTATTTTCAGAGGTAGCTATCAGAAGCCGTAAACTTCTACGGAGCAAGGGAAAGTAAAAGCACAGCAAGGCTCCTAATAATGTACTGATTCCGTCGGTGACAGACTTTCCTTAAAACTAGCAATGCCCGGAAGTCAAACAAGGACTTTCCGGAGCTAATAAAGTTCGTAAAGGCAAGACACCATAAAGGACTTCCGTCGGTCAGAGTTCCGACCGTTTATGGCTCTTCCGGCTCCAAGACCCAGCGAGACAAAGACAACGGGCTGTGATCACTTCACCCGGCACATCCCGAGATATAACAGAAATTACCTTTCACATCAGCCATCTCAAAGTCAAAACTTGAGCGCAGAAGCAATCAAACTTAGAAAAGGCAAGTGGGTACCCGGTGATTTTTCAAGCATGGGTTAGCGTGAAGAATAGTCCAATAAAAATTTTTAACCAACAGTACAGGTAGTACTGTTACTTAAAAATAGATAACGAAAGTTTGTGCCGAGCAGTTTTTGCACAACAGAAAAAGAACTCGGCCCATTTTCTGAGTTCTTTAAGAGAAATTGAAACTGATTTGTAGGAAATTATCAGCTAAATATATTTAACGCTGCTGCTCATTTGGCTGCCAGACTGCATGAGCGTGAGAATAATGCAAACTAGCAAATACTTCGATTAAAATGCAAAGTCTGGACGAAGAGATTTCCATTTTCACACCAAAGTGTGGAATCCCGCCTAGTAATTTCGAGAATCATCTTACGTGATATTAACAAGCTTTAAATCACTAGTGACAGTGCCTTTATACCATTACCAAATGCTCTAATGTTAATTTTACCAGCACTCTTCAACACTGTTACCTGATGACAGACTTTCAGTCGTAAAGAGTTCAGCGTACGAAAAAAACCTTGATAAAATCATTCAGAAGGGATCAATTCCTCCTTCCAATTAAGTACTGCTCACCAGCTAACCTTAGGTGGCTATCAATATAACCCTACTCAACTCAAAATACGCTCAATGTTTCTGTACTCACCTTGGGTTTTCCATTATTTCTATGATGGATTCGTTGAGCTTCTGTTCACTGAGCTCAGACCACTCAAGTATGAGCCCCTGGCCGCGGTGGACTTGACCTTGTATCATCCTTCTGTGCTCCGACATGTAGGGCATGCCGAGAATGGGGACACCGTGGCGGATTGCCTCATGCACAGTCAGCACGCCTCCGTGACTTATACAAGCCCACACGTTCGGATGAGCTGATGTTACATTGATACACATGAATTGACTCTCTCACAATTTGTGAAATAAGTCACTCAGAAGTTGTGCATTAAACTGCATCGCTAACAGCTGTCGTGATAGTATATAATGAAAGCAAAGTCTGCCGTTGAAAACGAGAGTCAAACCAGATCCTCAATGGATTATTAAAAATAAGTTACTTAATAACTTGGTACTTCAATTGATATGAAAACACAGCGTACGTAGCAATTCTGAGATAAATTTCTTCAAGTCCTTAGCTGAGTGTGAAAAATCATGCAGATGATACGCGTTTTGTGGGTTTGAGTTTTCCGAGTCAAGGTACTTTCATATTACATAAATAGAAGTATTTCAAAACATCAATCCACCTAATTTTCATCATGCATCACTGGCCGAATAAGCCGAAATATTTTTGGCAGTGGGATGGAAGTGGGTAATTTTTCTCTCTACTTCCCTAAAACGTCCTGTTGTGGGAAAAATTTACGGATGAACAGATTTTTATAATTTTGGCTTGGCTGCTCATCAAATTTCATTAGAACTTTGTAGGGAAGCTTAGAAAAAACTGAGAACAAAATTTCTTTGTATTCTTTAGGAATCTGGCTGCTGCTCCCTAATGAAGTTCCCGTGCTGAAGAATATCGCTGGGGTATCACCGGTGAGGAATTCGGATATGTTCTAGAAAAGAAGAAAATTCATTGTGCGCAAAAACCAGGAGGTAAACTATTTCAACACAACTATAATTTGTGATGGTAACGTTTCCACACAATTATTTCACATTTTACTATTATGTTTGCTCATAAATCTCTCAATGAACGATAAAATCCTTGAATTCGAAATACTCCTGTAATCCAGAACTTCGGTTTTATGAGTTCATCTTAAAGTAAATCATCAGTAATTATAACCTTAGGCAGCGGCTTGGTGGGTTGGAACGTCAGCCCGGCGACGGGCACCACAAGCGGAAGGGTTGGGAAAACGCCCTCGAACGTGAAGTCCGAGTAGACCAAATACAGGCTGGCGTTCCTCCTCACTACGTTGTGCGGCGGTATTGAGGGGAACCGTGAGGGAATCTGCTCGAAAATTCAAAACAAATTAGATTTTTTATGTTGTAGGGTGCTCTACTTTTTTGCACAACGACGTCAACCTATGCTCAAAGGTCATTTGCAGATATTTTATGAATTAATGTAAACGCACGTAAATTTTAATGCATGTCCTTAGTAAGTGGCAAAGCAACATATAGACCTGTTTAATTCATGTAACGAAATCTCTAGGTAGGGGCCTATGCAGGTTACGAGCTACTCGTGAAAAATTGTCTGTCCTCCACTCAGTTTCACATTAAGAACTGGATAAGAACATTGCTGGTGTCAGCTGTTTTCTTCTGATTGTGGAACTTGAAAAGTTACGGTGGTTGTAATCACACATTACCCAATGATAATTACTTTACGTTGCGGCAGTAATTTTCCCTATTTTCTTCTGAGGCTTAATTAAACCGTCTTCTCAAGAGGGCTGCACCGGCTTCATGCATCGTGCTGATAAGAGTGCTTCAATTGGTGAAAATTTGAGATACTCTCACAACAGCTAGTGTCATGGCCGTTTCAATCGAGATCAGATGTTCATCAGGCATTTCACATTTTGAGGATTACACTCAAGTTTTATGCGCCATGAAGTAAACATTCGTAACTTTTTATAAAACCTTAGCACTTAATAGCTTGTGCAGTCTTGAGTTATTCCTCACTTTATGAAACTATTTCAATTCTTGAAAACACCGTCACTAAGCTTCTATCTATCTTGCTGAATGTCGTATTAACTATACAATTGACTGTTTCAAGACACAAATTTCAGGGTGAGTTATAAATTAACTATAAATTGCTATTCACATCTGACTGTTAAGATTTTTGTTCGTTAATGATAGTGAATGATAATTAATTATGAGCGTAATACCTCGAAGAACTGGATTGTGTGAAGAATTTTTTTTCACTATAAAGGCAAAAATGTAACAAATATTACTAAAGTTTGAGGCGGAACTTGATTAGGGTAGTATTTTATAAGAAATACAGTGCGCTCACCTCCGTAACAAAGCCATCTAGAGGTTTCACCACACACCTGAGGTTTGGAGCACGGACGGAGGTGTAATCGTCAATCTTGCCCCTAGTTTTAAGCTTTACTATGGCTATCATTATCATCATTACCATTGCCTCTGAAAGTCACCCAGTGTTACCAGTGCCAGCGGAAATTACTTCGTAGAAGTCGTGCAACGCACGAGAGTAGTAAAGTTCGGTCGGGGCTGCTAACATGGCCCGCTGTTTAGCCTGAGGATGAATATTTCTATTCCTCTCGAGCTGTCTTCGCTTTCATTCTCTGCTTGCATTTCTTTATTCTGTGACACTCTTCTCGCTTGGGTATTACTAATTATTATTGCGTAACCTAGCAATTATTAACATGCCTTAGCTGTCCTCCTCGAGAGGCGTTTATTACGATATAGTCATCGAATAGGCTGTTCGTAATTTAGCTAGTATTGATTACTTTAAGTTAATGTTAAGACCAACGGGAGGTTCTGTTCCGTGTTCCGTTGCTTCACTAGAGCCTTTAATCTAACCACTCAAAGAAGAGATACTTCACTGAGGATAAATTCCTTAGGTGAGTTTGATTAACTATTGAATTACGGATCGTTTTCTGAATCGTATTGACTTCATTACTCACACTTGTTTTTTGTTCCCCTATTTTTACTATAAAACTTTCTTTTTCAGAATAACTTCACTGCCGAGGCACATTCCCTCTGATCCTGCAACTTCCTTCCTTTAGTCTCGTAGCGCAGGCATTTTGCTCCGAATGCGGAGCGTTCTGAGGGTAAGAGTGCTAATCTCAGATTTGTGTAATTCATTTCATTAAAAGTGTTGTTTACCTTAATTAGTTACTCCAACCAGTTAACTTGACAAACTAATTATCTCAACTTTTCTTTCTCCTCTTGCAGTAAACCTTTGTTCAACTCCTCCCCCTTTTGCTCAACACTGGGTTAAGGCGTCTGGAGAACTTCCTGAAATTCTTACTTTTAGGCGACCTATGCTCGAGAGAGCTTCGCTTCATATTTGCGTAACCTCAAACAAGGTTCCCCACCGCTGTAAAACTACCAGCGTCTCGAGCTAAGAGTCTTGACTTTAGCCAAAGACTCTCATTGAAGAACAATATTAAACTAACTCACGCTGGAGACTTCTATCGCACCTGTTTACGATTTTCTTTTGGGTTTTGTTCCAGTTACATTTGTCTGCCAAGTGCATTAAAATTAAAATCTTAAACCCGCAGTGCGTGTTATTCATAGTTTTAAAAATTGCGTTCTAATTTAAGGAATTTGAATTCTTCAATAATATTCTGCACTCTAGAACCATTCTTTGGTTTCGTGATATCGACATGAGGAATTTCACCCGAGTTAACCTGTATTTTACGTATAGGAATACAAAAATTGAAGTTTTCTACATCCAGATATAAATTAAGGAATGGCCACTCACAAAATGCCTGGAAACACGTTTGCACTCTAGCATAAGCGTTAATGGTATAAAACTTCCCACCGATGTAATGATGTTCTGTGCTTAATTGGTTCTCTAATTTGAGAGTAAATTTGCTCCTGCTGATCAAAAACGCAGTGACTTAGGCACTGCTAAAATGGGAAAACAGAAAGAATAAAGACATATATTTGTAAAAGAGGTTTATCCAAATTTTGTGCGTACACATAGCATTACATTATTTTTTATCAAATGTCTCACAAATCTGCAGCATGTCGTTCCGTTCCTCTACGGAAAGAAACACTGCTGTGAACTCACACCGTGTTGTTTATAAGCATCGGTCATTTTAAAAATGAAGCGAACCCTCACCACCATGGTTGTGCCAAATACGGTCATAGAGAAACTAGTTCCATAAATAGGTTGGTGAAACTGGTAAAATAATCATTCTAGTCGCAGTAGGTTTGGACGTTAGGGATGCAAAATCTTACAGAACGCTGAAAAAGAAGGCCCATAAAATGCATTGATCAAAATTTCAAAATTGTCATCTTGAGTCTCTTTCGAAAATTTGAGAAGCAATTAACTTCGTTTCGAGCATTTCATTTTATGAAAGACGCAGTTGTAGGTATGGACACGAAAAGACCAATCTTACCTCAGTCGCAGCCAAGTAAGGGACGACGTAGCTAAATGAAAGATAAAATCTCAGGGTATTGAAGCAGTTTTTGAAGCGGTGCCAGGTGGAGTAAGGTTGAGGAAATTCTTCAATCGAGCTCGACACGAACGCTGGGTTCAGAGGGTTGCCAAATGTTGCACTTCCATATTGCTGGAGCGTTGCCACCGAAAATATATAGCGAACGTTGTTTCGTGAACAAATGGATACAGAGCCTGTGGGAACATGGTGGGAGAACGGTAGCATGTTGGAAATCATTTCTCTGTTGAATTTTTTGACGCTAGCTTAACTGTAGGTATTTAATCCCAGAAATATACATATCTGAGAAGGACCAATCCGTTGTACTTTGAAGTGGCACTAGTATGAGTTGAACAGCCAATAACTCAACCTGAATTAAGGAATTTTTTCTAAACTCTTCGTATTAGATTTGTTCCTGAGATAACATATTACATTCGCGATGATAAAGTTTCCCACTCCTAGCAAATGTTAATCGTATTCTGGTTCGGGCAATCAGGTGAATTTCAAAACAGCTAAATTTTCTCGTCAGAGTCGAACGGGGACTTCTACACGAAGGAATTGTGTTTTATAAACTTGCCACGACTATTCGCTTCCTTATCAAGCTGAAGAGCTGTATAATTCTCAGTTTACCCATAACTGTGATAAGTAAATCATCAAATTTGCATACTGTTGGAAAGATCCGAGTATATCCTCAATTTTTGCTACTCTAAGCTGGGCTGGCGCCGCCTGCTGATTTCCTTGTAAGTTCAATTCACTGAAAAGTGCATTCTGAGTGATCATTCAGGTGTAATTCTCTGATCTGACCGATGAATTTAATAAAATAGTTCAATAAATGTTAGATGAAACTAGGTTGATTAAAAGATGTTCAATTATGTGGCACTTACTTCCTTCCATTTTTAATGGCATATTTGCGGTCGCGAGGTATGTATATTTTTGTTTCCATTCACATTGTACAGGAAAACTAAGACGCACCGAACTGCCAAAGAATATTTAGTGTAATTTCTGCATTTATTTCGATATCCATATGTGGTTTCCAACAAGTTAGCACAATTACAAAATTGAAACAACACATAACCTATGCGTTAATAGTTAATTAGCTGTTTCGTAAAGTTAGTTTGGACAAGGGAAGCAAGTATTAATGGAAAAGTAGCCCGAGAAAAGACAGATCAGGTCACACACACAAACAGAATTTATCGGAAAGTGTAGTAAAGGTACTTGACCGTTGCCTTACAACGAAATTCATACATGGCTGAATCTGCATATTTCAGATATGAATCAGAATTAAACAGAGCATAGGATAAGGAATTGAATCGCAGCGTGGGACGGACGAAATTAAAACGAAAGTAATATTTACCCTGCAAAAGGAAGTCATTACGGAAAAAAACTTGAATTGATTGCCCCTATAAATAATTCAATCCTGTTTTTGAAAGTACTTGAGCTCTCAAATCTCTATCCTATTTTCCGGCATTACTTCACGAGAAAAGCTTTGAAATAAAAAAGAAAGAAAGAAAAAGAGTTCATTTTTGAATAGAGTTGATATATCGTTAGTTTTAACATTAGCTTTAAATAATCCTTTACGTAATGGCCCATACTAGGCACCGAATTTTTTTAGGAATAATAATAAAATTTTTAATAGTTGAAAAGCATGTTGAGGGGAAAATTAGAAAAGCACAGCTTGACTATGAAGCGTAATGTTTGTAAAGTTCATAAATACTGCTCTGAAGGTGAACATTAATGACAATGCCTCAAGGAATATCGCCTAATTACATTGACACATGAGCCTGGAGATTCTGCGATAGACACCAATGTTGCTGAAAGTGTGGTGAGGAGAAATGTTACACTTTATATTGAAATTCGTAATACTCGTATACAGGTGTGTACTAACGGTATTCATTCGAAATCGAAAGTCGAATTTCTAAATACCTTCAGGGGATTTTGGTCGTAAAGATTTACAATGATTATTTTATACATAAATGCTAGTAGAGTTCAGATATCAAGGCGTGAGGTGTTCGCATTTTCAATTGACAAGTTGAAAACTTATCCAGGTTTGCAAGGTATCTCTCAAAATATTTCCTTCAAATAACTTCTAATTTAGAGATCAGCAAGACAACGAGTTACGCCAATTGCACACTAAGCTATTTTTCGTCTACATAAGTGGGTGAAAGCCAGCTGTTGTTTTATATGATTTATCATACTGTGAAAAGTTTTCAAGCCTTATCCTCCAGCGTATATTTAAAGTAATTTAAAACTTAGATAAAAGTAAGTTTCCATAAGAGATCAGTTTCTGATCATTGAAACTGTATAGTGATCAACATAAAGTGATCACTTCTAAAATACTTTGATGTTTTAGAAAATGATTGATAAAGTACAACAGATTTCGATAACTTTCAAGAAGCTTACATTCAAACAAAAACTTACATTTCGACACAAAATTTTCCCCTCAAACACTAGAATCACCACATACCAGCTTCCAATCAGTCATATTTGTCCGCCATAAACAAAATTGTTAGCTTTAACATTGTGAAATGAGAGCAGAATGGGAGGGGTAAAAAGGATAATTGTATTTTGAAAATTTCCAAAGTTGTTAAAATATTTTCCCGACATACTAACAGACCATCGAAAATTCCAGATCTTGGTTTCTGGTCCTGTGAACAATTGGAATTATTAAACTTCCCCTTTGTTATTGGGAAAGTGATTTTAATTCTAAGCGTGTAAGACCATCAAATAGAGCAACAACAATTTTGTGATTTCATGAAATTAAACTTCTAGAAGCAACTGCCTCCTGTCGTTTCATCCCATTGAATGTTACTTGGCCAAAAGTTCAAATCCGATCATCTACTATTGAAAATGCTTCATACGGGCTCGCATAGAACTAAGTGTTCATAATGTGTTTTGTGCAGGGGAGAAAAGCTAATGAAGAAACAAATTTCTACGCTCGAGAAATGAACTTTAAATCAGGTTGTGTTGTGTATTTTTCGGTAAACGTTGAAGGAAAAAATGCATCTAACTGTTCTGCAGATTTGGTTAACAATATCCCTTGTGCCAAGACTAACGTCTTTAGCCAAAATACATCGGATACTTGTTCACACGTATTAAAATATTAAATCAAAGAATCATTAAGTTTGATATCATTTTCAATCTCAATTTTTCAACTTGTTTTTCTCATATTGTTCACGTGAAATATCGAACCACACTCCAAAAGTGGAATCAGAACGAACCAAAGAAAAAAATTCTCATAGTTTTACTTAAAGCCACAGTGAACAATGAAGTGAAGTTGAAACGTACTTAATTCTCATTTGTAAGAATACATTTTCAAGATCACCAGTGTCTGCGTATGATTCAAATATTTCTTCAATTGTAACCAATGCACATAGCATGTGAAACAAATTGCATGACATCACTTACCAGGAACATCATATCATCCATGATTATTAGATCGAATTGTTTCCGAATCTTGTAAAGTGATTGGCGTTGTAGGTTCTCCATCCTCACCAGGACAACACCCGTTGGATGCTTCTCCCTCATATTAAAATTGGTTTCGGGAATGGGCCTCCTTTCTAAATTAAGCGGGCCGACTTATGTTTTTTTCGATACACACACATATGATTCAATATAAATAAACAAAATTTTTAAATGCCCCCATGTTGGTTCTACTCACTGACAACAATTTAACAATAATCTTGTAAACACTTTGTTGTTAGATTGCATGTGTTGTGTCGTTACTTTCAGCACAACATGAGGTTTTTTTAGCCGTAGCTGGAACTACAGTTTCTGAAGCTTTAAACTTCTAAGGATGAGGGGAAGGAAACTCTCAGCAACGTTCCTAATATTGTACTGATTCCATCGGTGACAGACCTTCCTAAAAACTAGCAGTCCCCGGAAGTCAAACAAAGACTTTCCGGTGCTTGTAAAAGGCAAAGCGTAACAAGGACTTCCGTCGTGGGTAGTTGTGGGTAGGGCGCCTGCTATGCAAGGCTCACTCCGAGATACAACAATTTCCCTCCCTTTAGATGAGTATATGACAAACGGAAGGAAGAACTCAGCAACCTATTCGCACAAAAGGTTTAGTTATTCTACCTGATCTACGAGGTTCATTTTGTACAGGTGAACTGCTAACAGGTTGTACAGTCGAAAGTTCCTCCGCCTCACTACCGATAGATTCCAAATTGATAGAAAGATGAAGCAGCTGATTTGAGTGTCTCTTCCAGATGACATTTAATGCTAATATTTGAACATGAAAGATATTAACAGCAACTTCACTAACAATAATTCCCTTCAGCCACTTGGGACCATTTCTTAAATTCCGAGCACGAACATGATCACCGACATCAAATTGAGTTACATACATAGGCTTAGACCTGGACACAGAGTATTTAGGATGAACTCTATCTCTAGAAGTAACAAATTTACGATTGTTCTGCGCAACAGAGGGAACAATTTTTGTGACACTATGAGGAATGCAATGTGATTGAAATTACGCTATTGCAAGACGGGATTTGAACGATTTGGAAGAAGAGAGTTTCTTCAACAGGGCTTTAATGACTCTTACCCCCCTCTTAGATTGACCATTGCTTGCTGGAGAGTAGGGCGGAGGTGTGAGGTGCTCAATGCCGTTGGAAATTAGAAAATCTTCAGAGTCTTGAGATAAAAAGTTAGAGGCATTGTCACTTACGAGCACTTCACACAACCCGTTTCTGCTGAAAATCATTCTCAAAGCATCGATAGTTTCTGACACACTCGTGGATGGTATCACTTCGCATTCAATATATTTAGATAATGCATCTACAACAATGAAAACAATTTCATTCTCGTAGAAAAAGTGATCAACATGAATACGTTCAAAAGGACGAGAAGGGGTGGGCCATTCTACATGTTTAGACTTAGGTTTTACTTTATTTAATTGACATTGAGGGCAACATTTTACGATGTCTTCAATAGTTTTGTCCATTCCGGGAAACTAAATAATAGATCTGGCCAAGGACTTCATGCCGCAAATGCCAGAATGTTCACATTTCAAGAACTAAACTACGTAAAGACTTGGGAATTAAAACCCTTTCTTAATAAAGAATACAACCTTTCATGATGGTCATCTGAGGTAGCATGTTCTTAAATTTAGACAAATTAGGATTAGGTTTAGTAGGCATGCCAACCTTTATGTACTGTTTGAGTTGACATAGTTCGCTATCCATATCAGTATGAGTTTTTATATTTTCACACGTAATAGGAGTTTTATCGAGAGAATTCACTGCAAAGATCATTTCGTACGTTTCTAGTTCTGTTACAGTTGTGGGTAGGGGAAGCCTATTGAGACAATCGCTATTTACGTTACATTTACCTTTCGAATACCTGAAAACATAGTCGAACTGGGAGAGTCTGAGAGCCCATCTTTGAATATGAGCAGAACAATTGAGAGGTTGTATCTCGCAGTGAGCCTTGCATGGCAGGCACCGTCGGATGTCTTTATTGCACTTGGGTTCGGATAGGTCGGAGAGGCCCAGACGGCAGCGGCCGGAAACTGGCCGGCGAAGTCCTTGTTACACTGTGCCCCTAGAAGTACCGGAAGGTCTTTGTTTGACTTCCGGGCATTGCTAGTTTTAAGGAAGGTCTGTCACCGACGGAATAAGTACATAATTAGGAGCCTTGCTGTGCGTATACTTATCCTTCTCCCGAGTTTGCGGCTTAGGGAACTGAAGTGAAGTTGAAGCTTCTGCTACAATACCTCTAGTTGTGCCGATAGTACAACACTACAGAGGTACACGCTTGTTATGTGCGAAAAAGTTTACAAAGTGGTTTTTGATCGTTATGAATAATAAACTTAGCACCAAGAAGAAATTTATTGAATTTTTCGACACCGAAAACAACACTAAGGCTCTCTCTTTCGATGTTAGAATAGTTTTGCTCTGCATTATTTAGATATCTACAAGCAAATTGAACAGGACACATATCATGAGAAGGACCAACGCGTTGCATGAGTAAGGCAGCAATCCCATAACCAGAACTATCCGTTTCAATGAGAGTTTCAAGGTTGGGATCAAACGTTATAGATTCTGAAGCCTTAAACTTCTAAGGATGAGGGGAAGGAAACTCTCAGCAACGTTCCAAATATTGTACCGATTCCATCGCTGACAGACCTTCCTTAAAACTAGCAGTGCCCGGAAGTCAAACAAAGACCTTACGGTGCTTGTGAAAGGCAAAGCGTAACAAGGACTTCCGTCGGCAAGTTTCCGGCGGTTGTGACATGCGAAGCCAAGCTCAATAAGACCTCCGGCGTCGCCTGCTATGCAAGGCTCACTCCGAGATACAACAGCATAAACCCTATATTTTCTTTTTCCTGTCCTAAAATGTTTTTGTTAGTTTTGTGTGGCAATTTGTCCTTTCTTACATATGTGAGTATATTTTGACAACACTATTTCGGTAGTTGACCTTTTTATTGTCTCAGATATGTTCCAAATGTTATGGTAAACATGGTACAACAATTCTTATCATGTTTTAGACTCCGGTAAACTCCTTTGTTCCAGTATTATTAGCGTGTAAAATCTAAATTTTGTGGTAAAGTGAAATATTTAATTCTCTCCGAGCTCGTTATTTGGCACACTAGTTGCCACATAAGAATGAAAAAATTGTTCCGAATGTCGACCCCATAGTCTTAGACCCAGAATAATCTAAATCTGCACATCTTACTTTTAGCATTAATCCCTCATATCACTCGTTCCTATGCTCGTGTGCTCGTATTTTAATGTAAGTGCGCACTAAGGAGAGTGTTTTCAATAATGCGTCACTAGGATTATGTTATCTTAGTTGCTTCTTTTTATATGCATTGTCAAAATCAGATTAACGCAACGAAGGGAACGCATTTTGTCGTGCTTTTCTTTCAATCAAATATTTCGACAACTGACATCAGTATTACGATATCCATGTGTAAATATCAACTGAGGATCTTAATACAATAAGGTAATTCTAATAAATCTGCTTAGCAAAAGTTAAATTGGTAAAGAGACCAGTGAAAAATCCTAATCAACATACTCGGGTGTTATAACAGCCCATGCCACTGTTTGTTCAAAAGTTTAAAAGAAAATCATCGATGTGTATTCTCATTATTAGGTTAGGTTTGTTATTTTAGGTTTGCTAATGCTTATAAATAAGTGAAAAATTTCAACAAGGTTGATTCTTGGGGAATCTCACGCGTGAACTCAAAAGGAGATCCATTCTTAAAGCATGCATTGTTTCTAGCAAACGTTTCAGAATAATAGAATTCGATCTTCATTGCTGAAACATGAAAAAAGAAGAAAGTTTAATTTGCAACAGGGAGAAAACAATAAACACACATCTATAAAAGCCGAAATCCTAACCCTCATTCGAACACAAGAAGAACCGTCACATACCCTCACTTGCTTACTTTCTCAATCACGCACAAGTTCATACAACCACACATTTACTCGAGTAAACGTCATAAAAAATGGCGAGCGCGCACACACACACACACAGAAATATATCAGTAGGTTGAAGTGTTGTACAGTTGTACTGCTCTGAAATTTTCATTTAGGCTAGGCTTATGGGTCGATGTGACCGGAGATACCGCTTCCCGTTTCAGTTCCGCTGTTAAATAACCAAAGAATGATAATTCTACGCACAAAGTCAGTTTTACTGCGCTCAATGTGACAGGAAAGGACAATAAGTACAGAGCACAAAAAGTACTTTATTATAAAGGTACTTATTTGTTAACCAATCACTTCCTAATTAATTCAATTTCACGGTGAAATAGTTCGAAGTTCTAGATAAATGATATGCATTATGAAGTAAACTATTTATACAAGATTTGACGTATCCGTTCTGAACAGAACTGAAATAGTTACTTCCAAAACTAGTAAATGTCTGCTTCCTATAGAGAGAGGTAATGAACACGGAGTTTGACTTTTTTCGAAGAACTTCTAAAAATTAAATTTGACCATTGTGTTCTATTTCCATTGTCAATTTCAAATTGAGATGTCATGCCTTCAGATTTCAACCTTTCCATAATTCCTATTTCATATTTAGTCAAAACTAATATACTGAGAATTTCTGTGGTACAGTATTACGAATTTTCGCGAAGAAATAAGCTCTCGAAGAGTCGACTGTTCCTTGAATCCCCTCGTCCAAAGAGGCTGTTACACTTGATGTTAATTTGAACACCTAGCAGTCCATGCGTCTGAAATGATAATCTTCATTTTTAAATAGGGTCAGAATTTCTCGCCCAGTTAAGCAGCTATACCAAAGCAAGAAAAAATCTGACTTGTTTTCTTTGCTTTCTTAACGATCCGAACACTGATACGAGCCATTGCTTGACTTGCAGTCTAACTTTTTCGCCGTCTGCACGCATGTTTTCGTCGCCTATGCGATTTAAGCGATTAAATCGCTTAAGCAGCTAAAAACATGCATGCAGGCGGCGAAAAAGTTAGATTGGGTTCCGACTTGTAATAGCTAAGCTGTGCATTCGAATCACTTGTGGAAAAAATGTAGAAACTTTTAGAACGGCAAACGAGATTTAGCGCCTGTGCTTCAGTTTATTCATCAAATAATAAAATAAAAATTTATTTCCTCATGGTTTGTTCGAAACATTTTTAACAACGGAAATTGTATATGGCGTTTTGAAAGTCATTTTCAGCCAAACCGAAATTTACCAACATTCAGAGAGGTAAGGTGGAAGCAACGTTTAGTATAGAGTTAAGAGAACGCAGATTCAATGCACATATGGTGCGTTCCTACAAAAGATTCTCTGCACACAGAAACAGGTATGCCTACCTAGCCTAAACTGCAACAGTCCAACAGCGAAAATGCTAAGGACTGAATCACCAATAATCTAACTTTTTAGTTAAGTATGTTCTAAATAAGATAAAAAACATCAAGGTTCCGCTAATTTTGTTGCATATTGTTTCCACGTGTCGTTTGAAAGTCATGTGTCTGTCGAACCAAACGCCAAGGTTTTTTACTTCGTCTACAGGCTTGATCATATCGTCTCCAAATGTCAGCGTAAGTTTTGGAAACTTTCTAACAGCATTCTTTGACAAAAGAAATGGACTGCATTTTCCTCTGGTCATGTTTTGGGCCATTTTGGTCATACCACGATTTCAGGTTCTTTGGAAGGATTTCAGCGTTGACTTGTGTTTCAGCTATCGAACTTATCATGGCAATTTGGATATCAAGAGCATGCAGTGAGATTTTAATGTTTGCAGGCATGGTGGGAAAATCATTAACGAAAATAGAAAATAGTGACAGACCCAAAATTTTCGTTAGTTAAATAACTTCTTGCCTTCGTAAGACAGACCAACTTAGAGGAGCAAAAAAGTCATTTGCAATGGTTGGCGACATTTTGCTATTAAACACACTGCATGAGAGTGCTTCAATAGGCCGATGTCAGGCCATTGTGCGTCTATTCTGAGGGTTGATATTTTCTGCACCTAATTTTCATGTTCAACACTGTCGTACGCTCTGCAGAGATCAAGCAGTAGTAAAAGATTTATCTATTTTTTGGTCTATAGCATTGTATGTTTTTTGTGATGTTAGGTAAAACATCTTGAATACTGGCGTTTCGCCTGTTAGCATATACACTGAGAAAAAGTACAACTTCTTTTGACAAACTTCAGTGTCACGTTCATCACAAATCCAACTCACAACTGTGTGTCATGACGATGTTATGACACTTGAGTGTGACATGACACATTAACGGTAGCCATGCGCACTTGGGGGAAATTTACGGAAACTCAAACAAAATTAAAATAGGTCTGCTATCTATCTTCTGATTTAATAAAAACCTTGTACCATAACGAATATACAAAGACCCAATTATTGATATTAGGTCTCTGTAAAAAGTATTGTCAGATCAATCAATTTCATTTGATGCTGAAATTTTCACTGAACAAATTACTGCAATAAAAAGTTAATGGTTATGACAGCTATCCAAATACCTTCAAAATAATTGATATCGTTAGAAAGAAACCTTTCAAGAGTGAATTTTAAATTCGATCTACGTCACCAAATGAGTTAAATTGAATTGAAAACGTTTTCCAACAGTTACTTTTTGATTATATCGAATTACGTTTCCGAATGATAGTGAAGGTTAGAACGTTTATACATTTGTCAAATGAAGAAAGTTATGACACCTTAAATTTTGTTGCAGTTCAACGACAAAATTTTGTGCCAGTCAAAAATGGACTCATGTATAGTAGTAATTAAAGCTCAAATTCTAGACAATTGTGTAAGAGTAACAAATAAAATGATGAAAACGAAATTTAGCAGCTGTTTGGATGTTTCTGTATAAATTCATAAACGTTCAAGCGAAAGAGAGGAATTTTCTTTTTCATACCATGTCTTTCGGAGTCAACTTAAGTAACCGAAATTTCGCAGAGTTAGAGGTGTCTAACACAATTACATAAATATATGTTCAATTTCATGCTGAATAAAATATTGCTGGATCTATCTGTACGCACATCATCAACTTTTCATTAAATAGCTCATCACTGAAAAATATTTATTCTATTCTCATTGAAAGGTAAATATAACAATACCAATAAAAAATTACACCCATAGTTTATTGCATGGATTAAATTAGAATTGATGTGACTTTAAAACTCTCTTATAACAACAAAGGTAAGTTTGGAGGTAAGATGCAAGAGAAGAGAGGTAAGATGAATGCACCATTTAGTATAGAGTTAAGAGAACGCAGATTCAATGCACATGGTGAGTTCCCACAAAAGATTCTCTGCACACAGAAACAGTAAATTAAGAAAGGAGTTAATTCGTTCCAAAAGTGGTTTTGTTACGTAATTTTTTCGAAAGTACAGTCGCAATTTACATGTAAAAGGCCTAATTCATTCCAACGCCCTCAATACTACCCCCTAAACCCTTTAAAAATGATAAAAGCAAACCAATTTTAAACGCAATATGTTTTAAAAGTGAAAGAAAATCATTTTCATTCATTAAACAATTACAATGAATAAGATATGCAAACCATTTACCATTGGGTTGGGCAACCATGTAACTTTACGTGTTAGAAATCCGTGACGAACAAGGGTCAGAGGCGCACTAAAAGCATCATGGGTCTCACGGAGATGCAGCTTCCTCCCTAGCCAATGGGAGGGCAGCAGGCTGTTGTGAGATAGCCAATGGGAGAGCAACTCTATGGCGCTAAAATAAGAAAAATACGGGATGCTACAAGGGAATTCAATTTTCAGGGGTTTACGTTTTGCGTTTTGTAACTTGAATTTTCTTTCGCATTCATAGGCGAGAATTTTATGTAAAGGCGTTTCGTAACTTGGATAATTCGTTAGTTGGGTTTTTCGTAAGGTGAGGTATGACTGTATTAAGAACTTGCTTCAAACATGACGTGACATTGCAATTTCTCTTCTGACATACCTTAGCTGTTTTTTTGTGATGAAGTGTGGTGAAAAATGAGTGTATTTCGGAATAAACCTTTTAATTGACACCAACGAAAACTTCAGGGAAATATTACGAGTTTATTTATTGTTTTTCCCCTACTCTAACTCATTTGTACCTATAGTTACTTTCTGATATACCTTTGCTAACTTGCCACTACTAATTTAAAATTTCTTTGCAGAAGCTCAAATTATGTTCTGAATTGCCTATGCGGTAGAAGCATAAGAGGATTGTCATCAGCGTTAAGTCAGAAGATAGCTCGCGATCCAAGAATGACAGACTTGATTTAAGTTTGTCGTACTTTTCCAGATGAACTTGGTTCTGACTCCAAACCGTGTTTTTATTATAAATTGATCTCAGAAACATCCAATAATTGATATGAAGAGAACAGCTCAGAGATGTTCTGTCACTTCCTGTTGAAAGCTTAGACTTGTTCTGTACATCTGTTTCGATATACAGTCACAATTCAATTTGTGATGCGCCCATTGATAACAGTCCACAGTAAATTAGTAAAACTTTTGAAAAATGTTTGAGCTCATTCAGTGATGTTCCTTTAGATTTGCTTAAGTCTGAATCTAGAGACAGATGTTCATTTCATAGTGATTCCTCCAATGATGCCCTTACTGATACCTCAAGTAAAATATTATTAAAGGTCTGGAAGACTCATCGTAATGAAATGTAAAGTATTTAACTCTTGGTGATTGAATATCAGTACAAGATGTTGCTTATTGGACAATCCTTTGATTCTGTTAATGTTGATGTTTGAATTGCTTTGCTTTTTCAGAGTAAACGTTTAATTTCAAAATGAAATTCTTTTCGATGAAGAATGGATAACCCTGTGGATTCATTACACGCAATGACTTTCCAATGATTTGTTTGTTTTTTGAAATAAATAGGTTTATGTAAATTCTGTATATAAGTTTGGATAGGCATAAAAACTTATTATATGAATCAAATAGAAGTTAACAGTTTCCATTCAATAGTCAACAAGGATAAAGTTATCAAATGATACTGCAAATGTAATGTTGGTCAGTGATTGCATACGTAAAATTAAGCTGTCATGGCTTTCTCTGCAGTACCTACCCGCAGAGGCTATGAATAACATTATCGCTCACTGGTTGAACTGACAGGTCCATCCACCGTTTGGCAAGCATTTAGCGCTGCATAGAAACTCTTGCTAAGGATGTAAAAGCTGCATGAATCGGGATTCTACTTAGGCGTCTAAATATCCAATCATCGACGCAAATCTCCAGCAGTACTAGCTGTGGCATCGTGGGTGTCGTGTTCTAAACCGAAGTTCCGCACTTGTTTCATCCGATTAGATTAATGAAGTGTCATTTTGACGAACTCTTGTAGTTATATGTACGCTTATGTTGAAGGCTTCTCTATTTCTTGTTCTCAGATGAGCGTCTATTAAAAAGGCTTGTTCGACTGGATGCGTTGGGTTTTGGTCATTCATCATTGAGCATGATACGGTGTTGATGAGGCTTTTCAATACGAATAAAGTTTCATTCTCCTTACAATTAAGCAATTCCTCACATGTGGTGCACATTTAATTTCATTTTACCATGTACTACAATATTTTCTATTCAATCGCTAGATGAAGGAGCTCCAGCGATGCGTTGGGGTCAATTTCCGGGACGCGACGCAGTGAATGTTGCAGCGCAACATAACGGCAGATGTGGCCAAACAAATGTCTTACTCTCGATTAGAACAAACTCGTTAACGGACGAAAATCTCTATCAAGGAGCACACCACCTGTCAGTTAATATAAGGTTCGTGCAAAATCTGTTTTCATTCACTAACATTTTGCCGCATTTCTAAAATCTTACGATGCAGAATAAAAATGAATTCAGCTAGGATGGTATTTAAGGCTTGTTAGTTTCAAATACAGCATTATTTTCACCACTGTCACCTGCCTTTGATTCTTCCTCCTTTATCTCGAGTGTTCACAGCCGTAGTGAAAGTGTAGTCAGACCGTCAGTGGGGTTGGAGAGCAGAGCTGCAGCACAACCTGTCCGTATGGGTGGTCGTCGTAGAGAATCGGAGGACCCTGCGATTGCCGTGGTAGTTAACCATTGAGGTTTCTAGCTCGCTGGGACGCGAGCCAACGTAATTGAAAACTTTTATATATTCTACTGCTATAGTATTTCACAAATCAGGAGGGAGATCCTTGGGAGTGGTGGATCCGTCTTCAATTCGACAACACGTATTTTCGTGCTGGCGAAAAGCATTACTTCGAGAGCATTGCTCATCTGCACTCCAGTGGTTTGAATTTTACGAAAGGTTGTCGTAAGCTCATACACTTATTTTCGTTCATTTACCTATATCTTATGCAGCCTTTTCAATTCCGTGTAAATAAATTACTTCCATGTAGATAAATTTTTGTTAATCATTCTCACTAAATACCTAACCTCATGCAAAAATTTATTTCTCGTGATCATGCTGATTAAGGCTGTTACTCTACTTCTGTTGTTCATTATAAAAATATTATCCTAACTTGTACATTTCATTTCCTTGCCACTCTTAATAAATGAATTTTTCCCAATCCGCGTAAAATTTCAAGTTCTTGTAACTCTTCAACGAATCATTTTCGACCACACAGTTATTGAGTATAAAGTTTTCATTTCAAAGATCCCAACATTATGTTAAAGTTTGTTCAAAATAGTACCGATCACCCCGTTAGGTCAGCGTATTATCGAATTATTTTATCATTCAAAGTAAAGAGTTCAGAAAAATATAATATACTAAAGTTTTGATTGCCTCCCCTGTTCAATTCTTTGCATTTGTCCATCAAAAGCCCAGCAATTACAGAGCATGCAAGCTGTGAGCTTACTGTCAAATGTTGAATAATTGGATCCGGGCTTATGCTCAGGTAAGGATTTCTGGATGCTGGACCAGCAAATGAAAACTATTTTGTTTATTCATTTTTGAGGAATGTGGGAGTACGATGTCATTTGCATTTCTTCACTAGTAATCAAGGTTATCAATTTTACCTCAATTTTTTTTTGCAAAATTCTCCTTAGGTTTTAATATTTCATACTGAACATCCCCAGAGATAAAAGCTGTAGTGGTCTCCCAGTTTCAGGATTTTAGCTTCTGTAAGAAATCATTGATGTGGGTGTCGTGTTAACAGAAAGAAATTACGCTATTGCGGAACAGAGCAATCGTAATACATTTACAACGCTATAGCCTTACTTTACAACGTAATCTCTCAACAGGGCAATAATGCAATAGTTGAACAATTTTATTGCCCGGTCACACAAAAAGAATTTTCCAATGGTTTTTATCTTTTCCACACCAAACCTCACCATGGTTCAAAAGATATAATCGACTATGTGGGCCGTTGATCGTGTCATTTCCTGTCCTGAAAGGATTTCAGCAGAAGCATTCGACTTGCTGTGAAGACTATCGAGACTTAATTCTATAAGGAAGAAGATCATGAAGACTAAATTCTATGAGAAAGAAGAACCATATACTATTCGGTTTGGTCGCAGTTCCATGCGTCGCTCTGCGTTGGCAAAGAATTCAGTGCTCGCACCCTTGTTCGGCGGTGAAGACGTGATCTTATTAAAAGTCGGCCGTGAATGTTTTTTGAATCATTCGTCTTCGCCATGCTCTGAACGTCTTGGAGTTCTACTTGGATTTGTTCGTATGTCTGTTCGTAGAGCGTTCTGATATATGGTCATTTCCTCATGTATTGACCTTTCTGGAGTGAGGGTACACAAAAACTATACACCCCATTATATAGCATGGGCACAATCGAGTAAAGTGCTATTAGGCAGGAGAATCACAAGGGAAAAACCGTGCTATGAATTTGACTGATTTACATCTCGGGAAAACGTTTATTTTTCAAGCAACATTTTCCATGTAGCGTAAGTATTAATATTAACATCGAAATTTCACATGAGAGATTTACTTTTTTTACACCTAAATTTTTTCTATTCTGTTCGAATGTATGACAATTGAGCTTGTTTACTTCACAAAGTTATTGAATGAACTACTCTAATGAAGTCTGAAGGTCAAGTTTTACATTAGATGGTCATTCCTGATGTTCATAACTCGGAGAACCCAATATTCGGTAAGATCATTAGTGAAGTGGTCAAAACGCAGAAGTTTTTCTGTACTTTTGTGAACAAGTTTCACGACTAAATGGCTTGAGTGTTCTTGAAAAGTTTAGTTTGGCGTTTAAAGTTTTTAATTTCGTTGCACACCTGAATGGTATGGTTTTGTACCCGACAAGAACGCGGAAAAACAAGTTTCATTTGTGATATAACTAGTTTTTCTCCTAAACTTGCTCCTGAACCACTCGACGGAATAACCCAAGGTATTCTAAGTCACAATTCGTTTGAAGGTGAATTTTTTTCTCTGCCAATGTCAGACAATCGAGGAAGTATTTGTTTGAGATAATTCTTTTACAAGAGCTGAGAAAATAATAGGACAATAATTTGTATTCAAAGACACTAGCATCCTGTAAAACTATTTCATATATTCAATAGAAAAGAAGCAAGATGCTCCTGTAGTTCATTTAGCATGCAATATTATCACACCAGAGCGCTGGAACATAAGTGCAGTATGTTCATGATATAACTGTTCAGAAGGTTCATCACATCAAATAAATTTTTTTCATTATATCTTTTAAACAAAAATTCGCTGAAGAAATTTTCAGTTGAATAATGGGCTACTGTTACACCTTTAATTGGATTGTGTAGCTATGATACTTTTTAGCTGTTAAGAACATGTAATTAAAAGGAGTGTCTCGTCGCTCTAAAAAATCTGAGATTCGAACACTACCTTTGTCTCAATCGTAGGTAATAACTAATTGTTACTGGTACTACAACTATTTGTCATCACGTGAAAAATTACGATCATGTACTTGCCATAGCTAAATTCAGTTTATGAAGTATACCCATAAATAATGCCATAAAAGTGTCCGAAGTAAACATTCTGGACAATATTACTTGTCTTCACGCAGTGCCTCAGTTTTTCCGAACTACCGCCAGGGGGACAATGTGAGGGCCCTAGCTAACGGTTAGGTA
>JACJUY010000567.1:125627-158016 GCA_014220935.1 Platorchestia sp. MABIK | reverse complement strand
CGAAGCTGTCGTTAAATGAGTTTATTATTATTATTATTACCGGAGGCCACTGTAATTTATTTTAACAATTCTGTTCCCTGGTAGTGTCTCTTATATTTTTTTGGCCTAAATTCCGCTCTGTGTAGCATTCGTTAGGTAGTGAATTATGGTTTTTAAGCAAACGATATTTTTGATGTGAAAATGATGGTTTTCGCTGAAAACCTCTGGAATCTAGCAACGTTAGTAGTTCCAGTGAGTGGGTTTTGTCAAGGGCATAAAACGGGCTCACAAACCAGACTGAGTTCATTTCTATCTCTGCCTTCGCTGAGAGTCTGCGCTTGAGAAGAGGCACAGATGAGCTGTTACTTCTTTACTCAGCAGCTGTTTTGCCTCATTATATTCCTGTGTTGTGCTGTGAAACTGATCTCGCTGTGTTAGACGGAACAGGAAATTTTAAACAACAGAACGCAAGCTTCCCATATCATCAACTCAAATGGAGTTAAAGGTAATTACCATTTAAAAGTGTAGAAATTCTTATGGCCGGTAACCATTGTCATTGTCACAAAAACCTATATCTAAATGTGCCTACATACAGGGGATCAACAAAATATAGGAAACACCTTCGGAAAATCAACAAAATATATTGTAAAATGTTATACGCTCACATTTTGAGGCAATTAAAGCTTCAATTCTGGCAGGTATTAATTCGTACAAATTGCGAATTGTTTTCAAAGGAGGTTTAGCTTATTCTTCAGTTAAAACACCGTCCAGTTCTTCTAGAAACGATGGTGACGGAAATCGACTTCATACTTGAATCTCTAAAGCCGACCATAAATGCTCAAATGATGTGCTCAATTAACTAGAGGCGTTTCGTGTTTACTCCTTTTGAACTTTCTGTGAAATGCGGGTTTAAAACTCGTGGGGTAATCCGTAAGCCATTTTTGCGGGTACAATACTAGAGCAACATATATTTATCCCCAGCTATAGAGAGCGCAACAAAATGTGGTTTGGTAGATTGGTGTCTTATTACACAGTTACTGAAAGTAGTTCTTTGCTACTGAGTTACTATTTTTTCGGTCATTAGTCTGACACCCAATAAGTTTTTTAAACCTATATGAATACCTGAGTGATATTCTATAAGATACTTTGTTTGAAAGTATATCTGAAATACCTGTTTTTTTCGTTTTCTTAAGCTGATAACATTTCAAAATAACTTAAAAAGGTTAGTAATGATATTTAGCAACATTATTATTAGCATGATAAGCAAGCGAAACATTGTAACTAATACCCTAACTATGTTATAACATCGTGAGACGTGAGAAGCGTCTGCGTGTGTGAGGGATTAAACCTCAGATTTTAGTTAGAGGGGAAACGGAAAATACAGAGCTGAGAGGCACAGGAAAAGGAAAGACATGGCAGAGGAAAATAGAAACAGAAAATGCGCCATATATTTTCACCCCAGTGCTCCTAGAACCAAAACGGGAGTAATAACAACTACCAGCAGAACATTTACGGGAGTTAATTTAAGTATAAGAGCAAATACGTGAGGATACAACATTAGATTATAATAGCTCACAAAATTAGCACGAACATCTATATAGAAATCACGACACATTCATATGGTGGTGATGAAGGATTCACGTCAGCACAACCAAAAACAAGCAGTTTATTAATTAACACAAAATGCCAAGATATCACCCGTAGCATAACAAAGTGAAACACAATACGATTATAGGAGTGAAATACCTAAATTTTAAACTAAAATACAAAATGACTGTTACCACTGATAGCACTTCTGCACTTTCGGTTACAATTTTCTTGCTGGTCTCGTTTTTCTGAACTGCACTGCACCCTTCACGGCAGTATAAAGTGGGGTACACTCCAAAGGGAGTGCATTATGCTGAGCACAGTGTACCCCTAACGGTGAATGCTATACTGTACTCTCACTGATCATTTCTGGACCTTGCGCTGTCGGCCACATTTTTCTTGTAAGCCTCATTCATGTATGGCACTGAATTGCCTATTAAAATTTGTCTTCCTATGCTTTCGTAACCGAGCATTCGCCTGCTTCCTCGGTCTGAGGGAATCTCCGTGGGCCCTCCATCGTCTCCAGCAACCCCAGCAGCTCCCTCCGTGTAAGCTGGCGATTGGACGAGTGCTTCATCAGCTCAGAAACTTTTCCGCCTTCCCTGAGAACAAAGAACTGTTTTGAGTATAAATCCCTCTTAAGCTCAATTTCCCTGTAATTTAACGATTGATTACCAATGCTCAAATCATTCATTGAAACAATCTACTCCCCTATTGATTAACAGTGCGTTAACACATGACAATAGATTCTTTTTTAATTTGAGTCCCGACTGAAAATGTTGACTCGTTTCCGTACGTATAAAATAAGAACAAAAAATGAATTATTACTAGAAGCTTAACAGTTGAATAAAATCCCTTACTTTACGAACTGATACAAGATACCGTCTCCAATATCTAACTGCCCTTGCCGCTCAACGTGACAAATATATTTTCCTCACTTGTATAATGCTAAAGGAAAATATCCCAGGTTATTTAAATCCTGAATCACCTTCTAGCACTCCAATGGATTACGTACCTCCCCTTTTGATGATTTCTGGGCTTACATCTTGCCGACAACACTGACGTCCTGCCCTGATATGTGTTTTGCAGAAGAGGCCATTTCCTCACTTATATAGGCCGCCGTCTAACTGTGCTCGATTCGTGTCCCGCGAAATTCTACGTTTCCCATTGATCGTCGCCACGTAGGCCACGTCCCCTTGTGCCGGTCAAAACCGTCGTGCAAGAACTGTATTCTCCCGCGTATATTTGCAAACCCCTTAACAAATCTTGAATTCCCTATTTTCTAGCATATTGTTTATTTAACATTACTAATTATCCCTCTTTATCATGTTTCAATATTTTTATCGACCCCTCAACGTCCGAGCAAAGTTCGCCCTAGACATCTATCCCCATCTAATCCCCCAACTCACACCCAACTTTGTGAGTAGACGCTTCCCCCAATTTCACCCGTCCCGCCGATTCTCACGGTTTTGGGTTATTACTGTTTGTTCAGGTAACGGATATTCGACTTGGATGAACCGGTGATCAAAGAAAAGTGAGGTTTTGCAATTTAATATTATTATACTCATCAAAAGAAATTTTGTTCTGAGCATACGTGGGAGACTACCCTAAAATGCAAATTAATATAAAAACATAAATTTAAACACCCGGAAAGCTACTGAAGAGTAATTGAAGCAAAACTTGAAGTCAAGATACTGCCGAGCCGATGAAGTAAGAAGCTGTCCAAAATAAATGTAAATAGTCTGATGTTTGTAGCCGGCCAGGTCTTCACTTCCAGTGTAGAGCATGAAGTTTTTGATTGATCGACTGCAGAAAAAGTCATGCAGTCCAGGCCCCGAAAGCACCAACAGTTTTTAAAGCAGTGATATTGTTTCATAGCCAGAGTCCGAAAATCGTTGCAACACACGCAGCAACCCAGGAGTAAGAAGAGCAAGGTCTTCTAAAGTTCGGCAACAGGTTGGATTGTGGCTGGGTTTGTCCCGAGTATCCCAGTCTGGGGGTCGACTGACGAACTCACTGAAGAAAATACCGAAAACAAATGTGATACACACCAGAAACATACACAAATTAATGGGAATATAGGCAAGGCTAAAACTTCAAAACTTATGTACAAACAAAGCTCTGCTAGGCATTGCGCCACAACTCACCTCCGCCTCGAGCGGTGACTGCTGAAGATATGAGAGGCTGACGGACTGGTCTGACTTAAAAAAATGCCAAGACTTGCGTTCAGCAAGTATTGTCTTCACCGTAAAATTCAATAGCAAAGAGTGGGGTTTGAAAATAAAAACAACAAGCTGAAGATTCCAGGAGACACAACAAATTAAGAAAATTTAAGGCCGTAAGCCAACTTTTAATACTTCGGGCTTTCCATTCCTTTGACACTGTTGGCAGCTTAGCATGTTATTCTAATGTTTCTTTGCAACAAATTTCCCTGAGATGTTGACTTATAGGTGCAAATTAAATTTCTTTGCTCTATTCGTGTTGTTATATCTTTTTACTAGCCACTAATGAGCTATTACCCATTTCTGTCTCTCGTGAACCTGCAGTGCACGTTTCATTTGAGAAAGAATTTTGAAAAATTTATTAGTCTTTCATGTTTTCTGAACTAATTCAGAGGTACTCGTTGAAATGTACAAACAAAAATTAGCTTCTAAGGTCTGACTGGACGATCTTTTAGTAGTAGATTTACAGGATGGACCATGAAAAATCAAACCAAAGTTTAAATGGTAATGACTTTGGATTTAGATATTTCAGTTTCATTTGTTGCACTACACCCAGAGATTTGTACGCTGACTACCAAGTATTGGGGCTGAGTATAAATAAGACCCAAGTCGTCTGAAAATTTGCATCCAATTGTAAATTTTTAAGTGAGTAAACTCATCGTATGCAACTTACGAAGGAGCAACGCATTTTGATCAAAAACCTCTTCGCGAGAATAAAGAGTTTGAAAGAAATTTGAAAAAAAAATCGATCGGATATTTCCTGAGAGAAGCTCTCGTTATAACTCGATTTTAGGATAATATTGCAATGACACTTATCATTTATGACCATTTGAGAAACAACCAACTTTAATGTGACATAACATTTTGAAGGAAAACATTTTATCCCATCTAATACAAAGAAACAAGATTAAATTATCTTCATTCTCAGTAAAGTCATTACCATTTAAAGTTGATTTACTCTTTATGGTTCATCCGGGGGAATCACTTCCTCCCACCAATAATTATACTTTTAAGGCGTGTCAATCAATGGCTATCGAAAGGCCTGAGATTACGGATGAATGTAATTGTGAATTTTTGGACAAAGTTGAAGAGTTCGTATCATTTAACAAGATGGTGAAGGAACTCTCTTGTGATTGTTAACTAGAATTTGCTCTGACAATATTCATTAATGGCAAAAGAAAAGTAGCTAATCTTGAATGAGATAGCAACATAAGATGTGTAAGCCGGTTTCTTAAATACAGTATCTACAATTGAAGATTATACGAAACTAAACATGCATGGGAATTATTATGGTCATTTCAATAATTAAAGCCAAAAATTTGGAGAGAAATATGACAATGAATTTCCTCGATTAATTCATTTTTGTGTTTAAAAGCTTATAAAAAATGTAAAACGTTTAGAAAATTGTGATGCATAAATATGAATTGTTTCTAATGAGAGCCATTAGATAGTGTTTACTTGGTTGGTAGATGTTCTATATATCAGTGCAAGCCAGATGTAGAAACTATGTTTCCATTCACGCAGGTTTTGATTCCAGCACTTCTGTTTGCAGCAAATGTTTGGGCGGGAGAAGACGAAAGCAGCTTTTTCAAATCTACACTACCTCCTGCTCAGAAAACGTTCAAAATCCTATTATTGCCGCTTACTAGGCTTAGCAGCCATTTTCGTCCCCAACATTCTCTTGTGGTCGCCCTAGCCAACCGAGGTCACGAGGTGTGTAATACTTTTAACTAATTCTAGTGGAACTCATTTAGTTCGAGGCTATTTTGTGCATATAATTAAATGTAAGCCCCTGGAGGTAAATACGCAATACACGCTAGTGCCACAGTGTGCGAAATGCGGGGAACATAAAAATCTGTTTCTGGCTGATGTCTGATCGGGAGTTGACAGTAAAAGATAAGAGAAGAAAGGCGATCAATAAAGGTTTGTAAATCAAAAAGGGTAGAAAAGGGAGAGGACAACACATATTACGTGTAAATTTATACTTTGAGGCTTCTGATGCTTATTTAGCTTCTTTAGTTGTTGTATTCGATTTTACACAAAAAGTGAAACTGAGCTCATAGTTTTGAAGAAAAGTTATTTCAATATGTTTTATTTCTTCCACGTTGTCAAACGGTGCGGCCATAATTGTTTATCCTGTTTGGTGTCTAACGTGAAAACCATTTATATTTGTCTGTAGGTTGTCCTCCTGAGCGAAACTTTCTGGACCGACCGCCACCCAAACGTGACGTACCTTGACCACTCGGTGAAGATTCCTGACACCAACGATCTTCCAATTTTTTCTTCCATTGAGAACCCACTAAAGTTAGTCAGGGGGGTCACTGAAGGTCTGGGGCAGTATGCGAAACTATTGTTCAACGATCCAGTGATCCAATCACTATACAAGATTCGGAAAGACTTCGATCTAATAATCGTGGATGAGATGATATTCATGGTAAGTACTTTGAAGCACTTCGTTTCAAAAGCAATTAACATAAGCTTTTGCCTCCCTTTCGTTCTAATTAAATTCATGCAACGATTTCTAAAAATTTTATTAGAGCAAAATAAGAAAAACATGTGCCAAAATCGAACGTGAAAACAAAATATACTAAATACCTTGAAATTCATATTTTCATATGTGTCATCAAGCATCCGATACATGTCGGCTTAAGACATCAGCCTTGCCATTAATTAAGGATATTGTCAACCCAATCAGCAACAAAGTTCAATTTGTCGCTTCCCTTTGCATTTTCCTACACACAAGGATAAATGATTTATCGTCTGTTTCTCGAGTGTGAAAATTTGTTTCCACGTTCGATTTTTTTTCCATTCGTGCAATATCAGTTGACTGTACAGTTTTTGTCCTCTTCAGTTTAAAGTTAATGATTTTATAACGCTTTTGTACCGAGCAAACATTTCCTCTCCTTTTAAATCACTACATTCCGAATTTAATTTTCTGCGCTACTATTTTATATCTAATGGCTTTTTCTTCACGCTAATCAATGCCAAGATTGGTAATTTTTTGCACGAAAAAGATGTGTGCACTCTACCTACCCTAACAGCTATGAACTTAAAGTGTTCATTTGCATTCCTTATTTTGGTAAGCAGTCAGAGCATTTGAAACGTGAATTGTTGCCATTGATATCATCCTAGAAGTTCTAGAACTGGGGCTCGGTTTTGTCACCCTCCACACTCTGCCATAGATCTCATGCAAAAGAACAGTTTGATGTTAGAATTTCCGATTCTGATTTTTCAATTTTAGGGTCTATTCATAATGTAACGAAACTTAGAATTCTTGAATCTGTTTATATACATGTGAACAAACCCAACGGAAATGATATGCAGAGTGCGCATCCCTCGCTTGTGCTTGGACACCTGTAGCTTCAGGGAATGCTCTGTTATTTTTTTTTTAAACTATTCCCATTGCACACTTCATTCATTTTCTCGTTTACTTGTATTCATGTTTACTTGTACTCATGTTTTTTACTTGTATTCATGCAGATTAATAGCTAATGATGGGTCAAGGCGCGAAACGTTCATTTTAGTATTGACCACATACAATTTTAACAACGTGGACTTCTTTGGTGTTAGCCATTAAATTTTTATTGAGGTTGGTTACAGAGCAAAATTTACCTGCACTTTCTAGAATACCGATAGATCATATCATGAATTTAAATGCACAGTATAATACTACTCCCCGTGCTTTCCGTTTCCTTGGCGAAATCGCTCAGGGGTAGATGTAAATAGACAATGTTCCTTAAGGTGTTTATATTAATATCGACCTTTCGTATTTTCTAACAGTATTAATTAACATTTATAAAATAAGCTTTCTAATCTAGTGGAAAAATTTCTATTTTTCCCTCAATGTTCTATTGAAGCGTAAAAATGGTTGTTATAACATCTTCATTATTCGAGAATTTAGCAGTATACCTCAGGAAAAAATCTTAAACGTGAAGTTAAAAATAAAAAGTTCCTAAAATTTAAGTAGTTTTACAGACTGCTCAACTCTCACACATGCCACTTTAAGAAACAACGGATTTGTCTTTTTCAAATATGAATAATTTTTCTTGAATTTTACACATACAGTAATGTTAGCGCCCAAACATTAAATGAAATGATTCCAAATTTGCTCCTACTAAACTCCTCACATGTTTCGCCAGGCTCTGTATCCATTTGTTCATGAAACAACGTTTGCCATATTTTCGATGGGAACACTCCACCAATTTGGAAGCGCAACTGTTGGCAACCCGCTGAACCCAGCGTTCGTGTCGAGCTCCACTGAGGAGTTTCCTCAACCTTACTCCACCTGGCACCGCTTCAAGAACTGCTTCCACATGCTGACACTTTATCTTTCATACAGATACGTCATCCCTCACTTAGCTGCAACTGAGGTAAGAGAAGCATTTTTGCGTTCATACTTACGGCTAGTTCTTTCATAAAACAATATCCTCTGAACGGAGTATCAACTGCATCTCAATTTCATGTATTTCTTTTTCATCGTCATTTTTCATCGTTTGCGCAGATCATTTTCACGAATTTAAAATTTAAACTTTATTATTATTTGATCATTGTTTGGTGAAATTATTATTTAACCAGTATCCCCAACTTATTCTAGAATTTGTTTCATTGTGACTCATTTGGCACAATCCTAGTAGTAAGGATTCACTTCACTGGTAAACTGGCCAATGTTAACAGACAAGGCAGTGCGACTTCACAGCATTGTTTCTTTCTGTAAAGGAAAGGAACTAGGTGCTACAGAATTATGAGGCATTTGACAAACAAATGTGAAATACTATATGCATCTAGACGCAATGCGGAGAGACCTCTTTTTTCTAAGCATTCGTTTTTATTCCTTCTGTTTTCACTTTTTAGTCCTGCTAAAGTATTTCGGTTTCGATCATTAAGCGGTGAGGTTTTATAGCGAATTTAATTATTTAATTAATTAAGCGAATTTGCTCTCAAATGAAAGATCTAACTGAGTATAGAACATCATTACATGGGTTTTATCCAACAATCATTTTGCTAGAGTAAAATGTGTTTTCGGGGATTTTGAGCTTCATCATTCCAGTATCAGTGTTCAAAGCTTGAGAGCACAGATTTTTTCATTCACATAAGCCGAACAGAGTTGTTCGAGTGTCAAGTTCTTGAAATTTAAAGTCCTGAAATTTTACTTTTTTCATCCACGATATAAATCAAGTCTCACCCCAGTGTCCAATGATATTTGTTACTCTTGTGCGTTTACAGAGAAAATAAAATGTCTTCACACAGTGCTTTTGTGAGTATGGTAATCAACATTGAGTTTCATTCCACAAGGTGAGAAACTCAACATTGATTATAGTTCACTCTAATTTATGAACGAAAAACATCAAGAAGCAGATGTGAATTACAATTTCCAGTTAACATTTTGCTCTCCCTGAAATTTCAGTGATCTAAAACATTTAATCATATAGTTGATACTACATTCAGCAAGATAGACAGAAGCTTAGTAACGGTTTTTTCGAATATTCAAATAGATTTTTAAAGTGAGGCCATCTCATGATCGAGCGGACCAGCTCTTAAGCGGTGAGGTTTTATAAAAAGTTACTAAAATCTGCTTCTTGGCGCTGAGAACTGAAGCGTAATCCTCAAAAGGTGGAACGGTTTATGAACATTTGATCTCGATCGAAACAGCAATGACACAAGCTGTTTGAGAGTATCTCAAACTTCCACCAACTGAAGCACACGATCAGTGAGCGCAGCGGAGGCGCCAATACGTACATTCCTAAACACATAGATTCGAGAATCATAGCGAGTGCAACTATGAATCGGGATCAAATAGAGTCTCTATTTATAGAGCTGACGAAAAATGGTTAACGAATTATGCTTAAAACAGTGGATAGGCCTCTAACAGCTTGTCCTGTATTTTTTTGTGAATGTGCTGCATCGTATTGTGTCGCAATTTAACAAGTTTTTATACAATGGCATAATAATCAGCGGTGACTTCAATTAGGATCTTTTGACGCATGAAAGCTGTGATAAAAGCTCAAATTTCCTTTCAGGTCTTTCAGTCCAAATTTTTCCTGCAATTATCTCGAAGCCTACATGTATATCCTCAGAATCTGCTACGGTGCTCGACAATATCTTCATGACAGCTTCAACTGATTTTCTTATTAGAATAATTACTTTCAAATTATCGGATCATTTTCTAATTTCGAAATTTTAAAATTCCTTAAACTTCCTGATCTTAACAAACCCTTCACAATCAATTTCATTTAGTAAACATCGACTAATGATGGCGACAAAGACTTCAAACTAATATCATATTATTAACTGCACTAACTGGCCATCACGACCACTTAACACGAAATGAAAGTCCCTTCATGCTTCTTGTATCATTATCATATATTTCACTACATCACACAGCATTTTCGTAGAGTGCATTTGTATTATATGATTGCCTAGATGCGTAGGAATGTATATGTGAATGTGTGCGTGATATGTGTATGTGTATAGATATGTTTTCAAGTACAGTGGCCGCAAAAAAAGTACACATTATCGGCGCCACCCACGCGAAACAGCGTGTAGATTTTTACTGCGTTACCGCCAAAGGAATTGTGGGAGGAGCTAGGAAGTGACGTAGTACTAACGTGATAAACTGACGTTATGCTTCTCTGCCACAGCAAGCATCAGGGAGCTTCAAAAAGCTCGGTGAGGGAGGATCAAATTTACGCGCTCCTCAGTGCCCGCTTTTGCACTTTTTCACCAACTGTGACGGCCTATAACTCCACAACCACTCGTCTCAATGAGACAAAGTAAACACACAATGGAAGAGAAGATTTGTGCTATCACCCTACTGGAGCGGGGGTGGTCTGTGATATTGGTGGCCGTAGACCTGAAGGTGACAAGAAGGGTCATCTACAACCCAAAGAAGGCAGCCGCCAGCGTCCCGCTCGGCACCAGTTTACCATGAAGGGTGCTGCTCCTTTAGTTCTACGGCATTAATGGATGGTTCAGCTAACACCTCACGCTTCAAGACCTTGTCTGTTCGTGGGCTGGTCTTTTTTGGGGCTCCAGCAACCATCTTTCGTGGTGGACTGGTGCCGGGTGGGGCGCGCGGCTGCCTTATTTAGGTTGTACACGACCCTTGTTGTCACCTTCAGGTCTACGGCCACGCGTATCACAGACCAACTCTGCTCCAGTAGGGTGATAGAACGAGTCTTCTCCTCCATTGGAAGTTTATTTCGTCCCATTGTGGCAAGTGGTTGTGGAGTTATAGGCCGCCAAAGTTGGTGAAAAAGTGCAAAAGCGGGCACTGAGGAGCGCGTAAATTTGATCCTCCCTCACCGAGCTTTTTAAAGCTCCCTAATGCTTGCTGTGGCAGGGAAGCATGAAGTCAGTCTATCTCGGAGGTGCTACGTCACTCCCTAGCTCCTCCCACTATTCCTATGGAGGGATCGCAATAAAAATGTACACGCGGTTTCACGTGGGATGCGGCGAAAATGAGTACTTTTTCAGTGGCCACTTCAAATGCGCATATATATGTGCACATATACATATATATATGTGTACTAAAGTAGCAACCAGATTTTGGACTATAGAAATGCAGCATTGTTCTGTTCACTCTCAACTTCTAACATTACCTAACTCGTCATCTCTCTTTATTATTGTAAAACATTCACAAAAAAGTATGAATTTGTTGTGTGATCACCCACCAATGTTTAAGCAAGATGCTTATCAACTAATGACCAATGTGTTATAAATTTTCAGTTAGAAAAACAAAACTCGCAATTTTAATAATTTATATGCTTGTATCCTGGTTTCTGCGTGTATGTGTGTGTCTATGTATACATACAATCATGTGTATGTAAGTACATTCATAAATATACCCACAACAGTTTATGCCAAATTTCGAATCAAGCGACTTGAATTCATCTTAATAACTTGCTGAGTGGGCTAAAGCGCGCTTTTTTAGGTAGTCAGTTCACTTTTTCTCATTTTTCATGCCCACTCGAAATGATACATTTTAATATTTGCCGAAACAAGCAATTCTAATATTATCCCCTGCTGTCAAGACTTACATGTCATGTACATGTAAACTGTCATATATGTTTTCAACTCAGAAAGTTCATTACCTTTGTTTTCATGAATTAACAAGCCCTATTAAACCTCAATTAACCAGCTATAGGATACATTTTTATGTCTTCCCTTTCCGTTTTTGTGTAAGCGTCAAACTGGACCGTCACGATGCATATGTACGTTTATCAATTGCACACATTTGCATCAATTTTCGGAAATCATGTAACTTTATCTAATTTGCAACCCTTATATGACATTCATGTTTTCTTCTATTATTCACATCCTAAAATGTTCTTGTCAGGCTTGTTTTGTCCAAATTATCATATCATTTCTTGCGCTCTTGATTGTATTTTGACAACCCTCTCTAGGTTTTTAATTTCACTTACTACTCCAATTGTGTTGTACATGTCTTGATAGCCGTTGTAGAAGAATCTTTTTTATGTTTCTGAGTCAGGTAGACTGTTGTGTGCCACTATCATTAGCATGGAAATGTCCTAAATTCGCTGCTTGATGAACGAAATTTTTTTTGACTCCCGTGATTTGGAAACTAGTTTAAACGTAGGAAAGAAAATAAATTTCTGAATGTCAACCTCGCTGCGTTAGTCACAGCATTATTTTAATCCACCCGTTTTATTTCAGCAAATTCCTTCTATCACAAGTCCTTGAGCTCGTGTTTAATGTGTGCACTGAAAAGAGTGTTTTCAATAATGCATCGTTACCGAAATTGTGTGTTTTTTATTGTAATTACATATATAATCAAATCTAGATTAAAGCAACATTAGGAATACATTGCCCTAAATCACTTATTTCCACTAGTGGCATGGGTATTACGACACTCATGTGTGTGTTGCATATAAGAACCCTTCCTTAAAGATATTTCAAAAACCAAGGGCAAAATTTAGCCGTTTGTAATGCCCAGTTGGGCGAAGGACGATTGATAAAGCGTTTCTTTGAGGGATTCTATGATGAAAATTTATATTTGAACAAAAAGATAAACAATCTGAAGAGTTAGTTACATTTAATGGAAACAAAAACCAAACAAAGCTTTTATACGAACACACAATTAATGATAATAGTGAAGACAAAATCGAAAAATTGCGACAAATTAATTATACCGAGTTGCAATATTTAAATTCACTGAGTTATAATACTAAGTTGCAGTCGGTTAAACTGAGCTACACTAAGTTACGCAGAATAATATTTAGCTATACCGAATAATGAGCAATACTGAATAATAAGGAACAATACTGAGCTGTGCAAGAACGACAATTAAGGGTATTCGGTGCTCGTGAGACCTGCAACCAAATAGAACAGAAACTGGAATTGGTGACACAAGACTGGGGCATTTGATTTAGTTCATTGGACGGGCAAGTAAACCAAGTTTATTGACATGAATTTGAACTCACCTGCGACGGGGCAGAATTAAGGGCAACGCAGGACTACTATAAGTCTAGCAGTGTGCCCAAGAAACAAACTAAGAAAAAGAATCCTATTTAAGAAGTTGTGATCCATCTACCGACAATTACTCATGTGTGTGTGTAGCATATAAGAACCCTTACTTTAAGTTATTTAAAAAAAGATGAGTTTTTTCTTGTTTTTTTTCCAGGGTCATCTGTATTGGAAATCAAGTGTTTTTCTTTTTCCTTACTGGTCAAAAGCTCGGTCACAACACAGTATTTTCTTCATTGGAATGAAGAATTGGAACTCAATCCTTGCGTAGATCCATAAAAGAAATTTTTACAAAGACTTCAGTATAAATCTTGAACCCGTTTTCCTATCGAAGTATTAATCATATAAGATAACCAAGTCAATTATTTTCTCTTAAAAGGCTCACCCTGATTAACTTGTATTGGTTAACGTCAACGAACTTCAGATTCTTCTCATATCGTTTCTAGAATACACATTTAACATCTAGCTCAAATAAACTACTTTGTAAAATTACGTATCGAGTATCGAATGAGCGAATTCATTGATCAGTTTAGTGCCTAACTAGGTTAAGTAAGTAAGGTTGAGCATATTTGAACACCTTGGAATATCGTTGGTGGTGGGATGCCATAGATATTGTGCTAGACTCAAAAAACAATCTACTTCTGGATAGCTTGTGGTAAATAAATTATTTAAAATGGTTTGAAGCACGATTCATGAAGCTGGTACGGCCCTCTTGTTAGGACCGTTAAAGCCTCAGAACACTCGGCCAAGCCACTGCCGCAACGCACGGTAATTCTCATTGGATAATATAACATTGCAGCCACCGTAATTTTTCCTGTTCCACAATCAAGAGGAAACAACTGACAGCATCAATGCAAACACTCCGCGTGTGCATCCATGTTCTATATGCGCAAATGAGTGGAGGACGGACAATTTATCCAGAGTAGCGTATACCCAACATGGCACTCTGAATGAATATGTCATCACATAAATTGAACAGGCCAATACATTACATCGCTTCTGGCAAAGGAGACGAATACAAATTTAATTACATTTATAATAATTCAAATAATCTCTGCAAATGCACTTCGAACATAGGTTGATTCCGTCAATTTGTGAAGAGCACTGGTAAAAGAAAAATAAATCATTTTGTTGTAATTTTTCGAGCAGATTAACTCACGATTCCCCTCAGTACCTCCGCCCCACGTAGTGATGAGGAACGCATGCCTTTACATGTTCATGTCGGACTTCACATTCGAGGGCGTTTACCCAACCCTTCCGCTTGTGGTGCCCGTCGCCGGGGTGACGTTCCAGCCCACCAAGCCGCTGCCTAAGGTGATAGTTACTGATGATTTGCTTTGTGTTAAGCTTATAAAACCGAAGTTCTGGATTACAGAACTTCGAATTCAAGGATTTCTTTTATTCATTGGTAAACATAAATGAATCAACAAATGTGGATAATGAATACGCAGGTGTAAATTTTTATCAATGTTGTTCAAGTTTTTAATATCGTTAAATATTCATGAAAAAGTTTTTGTTGCAAGTTACTGTTGTATTAAAATAGTTTCTTCTTTTCTAGGACATATCCGAATTCCTCTCCGGGGATACCCCGGCAATATTCTTCAGCACGGGAAGTTCGTACGGGCGCAGCAGCCATATCCCTGAAGAATCCAAAGAAATCTTATTCTCAGTTTTCTCGAAACTTCCTTACAAAGTTCTCATGAAATTTGATGAGCAGCCAAGACAAAATTATCCGAATTTGTACATCCGTAAATGGTTCCCTCAACATGACGTTTTAGGTAAGTGGGGATGAAAAGCACCTTCATTGATCCCTCAGGTAAAAATACTTTCAGTTATCAGGCTATTGAGGCATGATGAAAATTAGGTGACGTGATGTTATGAAATACTTCTATCTATATAGGATAAATGTTTCTTAATTTTCTAATCTAATCTAATTCTAATTTAATGATTGTCATCATTAATGCCAGACTTTGCTGTCTATAAATACAATCATAAGAACTCATTGTTGTACATTCTAATGCATAATTTCTCTGTGACAAATTTTCTAATGTGAACATCAGCTCACCCGAACGTGCGTGCTTGTATAAGTCATGGAGGCGTGCAGACCGTGCAAGAGGCAATTCGCTTCGGTGTTCCTATTCTCGGCATGCCCTACCTATTGGAGCACAGAAGGATGATACAAGGTCAAGTCCACCGCGGCCAGGGGCTCATACTTGAGTGGTCTGAGCTCAGTGGACAGAAGCTCAATGAATCTATCATAGAAATAATGGAAAACCCAAGGTGAGCACATAAACATTGAGCGTGTTTTGGGTTGAGCAGGAGTATATTGATAGCCACCTAAGGTACACTGAGAAAAATTTTGTCCCAAAACCGAGACACTTTTGTGTCTTGTTGTCCCAAAACCGACACACAAAAGTGTGTCAACAATGTACAGCGTCATTCTATGTGTTATGATACACTTTTACGAGTCATAGGCTCATACGACGCACATAAGTGTGTCAACCATGACACACTTAATTACTGCATAATTTAATTCTCTCAACCATCAATTTGATATGTGGTCAAAGGAAATACTCTAATGTGTATCAAAATATTTCGAACATCCGTTTGAAACACACAGGTGTGTCAAAATTTTCCTCAGTGTATAATCTTGTGAGCAGTAGTTGTAGGGAGGAATTGGTACTCTCTGAGTGAATTTATGTGCTGTTTTTTCCTAATGTGTACGATTTAAAACTGAAAGTTCGTCATTAGGTAATAGTAACGAATAATGTTGACAAATTGGTCACGAAACGTTACGCCGTTCGTTAATTTACATTAACAAGGGAATCTCGGAAATGAAGACTCCTCGTAAGAATATGAACAACGAAACAATGAAATGTGTATAGGGGACACAGAATACTGAACAATGCACAATATACGATTATACACTTGCAGAAATCAAATCATTACGGGTACTCACCAGGTTTGATGATAACCGACTTGCATCTCCTCAGTTATTCTTGAGGTTTTCATTCCGCTCTCCTCGATCCAACGTCTGTTTCCTTGTACACTATGCGAGCTCAAACCTTAAAATTTATATTCTAGACAACAATACAATATGAACACGAATTAGTAATAACACAATATGAATCGGAAAATGCAAATATCGTTTTGGTAAGTTACAAAACTATAACACCTTTGAAATGTTAATTATCGAAATACTTATAATTATTGACGCACGATACAAGCGATAACAACATACTAACAGCTGACACTCATATTTGTTAATTATACCAATACTAAAATTTCTAAGGGCCGCCTCCCCTGAGAGTAAATTATATATCTATTTCATGATTACCGCACAATTTTTGTTATTATTCATATTTGCATCAGCTGCATACAAATTTTTGTATTACTTCTCCTTGCGACGTTTGAAACTGTAATCATCGAAAAGAGTTTCAAGAAGTTCGTCATTCTCTGACAATATTTTAATGAGATCATTTCGTTCCCTTACAATTAATTAAGCTGATGGCCGTTGTGCAGAGCCCCACGTCTCGGATAACAGGAAAATTTTAAAAAATTTGTAAATGCTTGACTACTTATTCACAACTTAGTATATATAATGCACTTATTTCATTGATTTCATGTCCATTTTATCGACGTTCATGGAGCCCAGTGATCGCTGCTTTTTATTTCACGGCGCATCTACTTACACATACTTCGCTGTAGCACCTGCGACGGGGTTTCTAATACGATTGCCTTTCGCCGTGAACGACTGGCTTCCCCCTTCATGTTGGAAATCAACTTCTGAGTTAAGTTTCTCTTCAAAAACGACAAATGATTTTCCATATCTTCTTTGGACCTCCCTAACCTGAAAATAGCAGTCCCCATTGGCTTATCCATGGTACTTTCTCCTCTCTCAGAGTTTCTTACTTTCGTTTCTGACAACCCATTAATATGAGCTTTCCTAGTGTTTTTCTTACCGCGATTTATGGTTCAAGAGCTGAGAGCTCAAATCATGAGACCAAACATGGGCGAGACCAAACTGCATGGGTTAAAATTATCTTCGACCACTCACATGCCTGTTCGTCGACCACTGGCATTCTGTCACTCCACATGGGCCTTTGCCTGAGCAAGATCAGGGCAAACACATAAGCACCACACAACACACTCCAAACGTAAACGCATAAACCCCCGACACAAAAGAACATACATAACACACAGTGTACATAAATCAAACCAGAAATATCGACAAAAAATTACATTACACAATAACATTTTTCTACTATTTGGTTTACCTGCACCTGACATTCAATACAAAATCAACTCAAGAGTTTAAGGTAAACGGTATGACGGCACTTTCACCAGTATTGCAAATCTCGTTAATGTCACTTTAGTATTTTGATTTACGAAGTTACCAGGTGGACTCAGACATTGGTGTGGAAACAGGGATTTCATTGTCCTGATTGTGCATTGCAATGAAACTCTTGAGTATTAGCTAGTATGTCTCATTTTCACGATCAAGTAGTCCGAGCGTCAAATGAGTAGCAGCATTGGACCAGATATCAAAGTCACGTTTCTTATTTTATAATTCGCACTGGTTAAAAGAAGTGAAATAAAGCAACGTTTATACAAATCCTACATGATTGAAATGGTGGCGGATGAGACAGGACAGGATGATTTCCTCCAACCAACCCTGATACATATCACCTTGTACATTGGTTTTTCAATTGTCTTCATTAATTAAGGGTACCATCTGTGATTTTGACCTTTTTTCGTCCGATTCGCTTGAAAATTGGTCAGTATATGTATTTTTTTAAAGTAAACCTTTTTTACTCATGTTATTTTTTCGATTTAGGCCTTATTTTTTATTTTCCTTTTTTTAATAAAAATTATGTTTTTGATACATTTTTATGACGTATCTCCTCATTGAATTTTGATGTTAGAACAAAACCAAAGACAGTTTTTGAATCCTTGGAACATTTCTAATAGAGTTATAATTTGTTGCATTCAAATTTGAGAAAACCAAAAAATTTATATGGATCCAAAATCCAAAAATAATGGTTTGAGATGTTATTATAAAGATTCGCATATCACAAAAAAAAATTTCAAAATGTTCAAATTTTATATTAAAACTTTGTTAGAAATGTTCCAAGGATTCTAAAAATGTCTTTGGTTTTGTTCTAGCACCAAAATTCAATGAGTAGTTACGATTTGAATGGATCCTTTTCCGACACAAAAAAGAAACATACTCAATTTTTTATGATTTCGGCCCCCTTTTGGACCCCCCCTGGGGGGGGGGTTCTGGAGTCCGTAGCGCCATAATATTTCATGGCACAATAACCCATACCATAAGGATCCTTTTTCGACAAAAAAAATTGAGTCAGGGGTGCCGCGGGGGCCCAATTTTGCCTCAGATGGTATCCTTATTAAAACTAACACCAGGATGCCATGACGGTTACTCCCGGTCAAGCCGGTACCCATTTCAGACACCTGAGTAGAGTGGGGTGTTGTGATTTGAGTTTTTCCCTTATTCCCAACGGGGAAAATCGCCGCACAGCGCCGAGATTCAAAAACTTGACACCTTTACGGAAGGACGGGTTCTTTAACCACTTGGCAATGACGGGCAGAGGAGGTTGTAAGAAAGTGGTTGACAGTCTCTGTTTTTTCCTTCTCCCTCTCGAATACCAGATGCCTTTGGACGCTTGAAAAATTTTACAACTTCACTCGTGATGAGAGCAGTTCCGTCCTCAATCCTACTTTTGATTCTCTAAATTTTATTTTTTTCTTCAAGTTTTACCATGCCAAAATACCAACTGCACTCCAGCGTACACACTGATCGTTCTTTCGAACCAGACAAACAGTTGAGAAGGCCTTAAGGAGTTTCCAGTATTTTTTTGAGGTATAAATTTGGCCAATTATTTCTTACGGGATAGTTTCAATTTCATTTTATTTGAAAAACTCTGAAAATGTGCAAAGTTCTTTTTTTACCTAGCGTAAACTGAATGCTCCATTTTCAATCATATAATTTTAGGTGCCAGTACTAACTGCATTATCAAGTAAAATTGTTCATTGTATTATTCTTCCCGATATCCAACGCTTCAAGATAACTACTAAATATCTACTTGCAACTTCTAAGTTTGATTACTTCTACGCACGCGTTTTGACCTTGAGATAGCTGGTATAAAAACTAATTTCCTTCTTTCATGTTTAGTGCTTATACAGCTTTCAACACTTCCCTTTACAATGAGTGAACGGAGTATATTCATTTTCATTTATTTTATTCGTTGCCCAAAACACCCTGTGCGTACATCACTAAGTGTTGTGCAGAATTTCTTTCAAATAAAAAGTACGAGTTGGTTTAAAGTCAATTTCTGTTCAACACTCTTGGACGTCATGAACCTTCATTTTCATTTTAACTGGAATAGCGCTTCTCTAAGTTCCGACCACCCTTTTTCCAGCTACCGAGAGAAGATGGCGGAAACGTCCCGCATCTTCAAAGACCAACGCGACAGCCCGCTGGACCGGGCCGTGTACTGGACCGAGTACGTAGCCAAGTATAGGGGGGCGCCCCACCTCCAGTCGCCGGCCAAACACCTCACCTGGATAGAAATTTTCAATGCAGATCTTATTGCTCTGCTTATCTTCATTACATATGTTCTGTTAAGATTTCAGATGTGGTTCTTAAAAAAACTTTTCGTATGGGGGCTTAGAAAATGGAGAACACTTCAAGGCAAGCAAAAAATTAAATAATAATTTCCTATAAGAATTGTAATACAGAGATTACAAACTCAACAGGATTTGAACGAATGAAATGAACTTAATAGATATTGAAATTTGTATGCTATGTTATTAATCAGTCAGCTTTACTACACTTACGAAATGCGAATTCCTTCAATTCATGAACGTTATACAAGAAAGTGCATTGTGAAAGATTTTATACATTTGAATTGAAAAGCAAAATGAGCGTTTATGTAGAAATTAACTCCAAGTTCTGCCTTATCAGAAAAGCAAATTTACCAGAAAAATAAAACGCTTATTTTCATGGCATCAAATTCTCAAATTCGTAATAAATTCTTCCAAAAATATTTGAATGAATTAGATTCTAAATTACGCTTGAGTCTTGTTCGTTCTTAAATTAAAACTTAGATTAAAAATAAGGCCATGATAAATGACAGGAGCGAAACGATGGTTCAGGCACATAATTTTTCCTAAACTCTTCTCTTCACCATGATTGATGTGCAATAAACAATCTGAATCATAAATCAACCAGTATTTACCAGTATAAATTTAAAAACTACGTCCCTTAAATTATTTTCAAATTTTTTTCTGAATTTATACTCATCCTGATCGCCTTTCGATTCTTGTAGCCTATTTAGCCTACATTTCTTATATTGTTAAATGTTACATATCATCCTATAAAACGCCAACTGAGATATATCTTCAACGTTCATTCAAGTAAAGAATTCGATCACTTCTAGGAGTATATTGAAAGTCCCTCCACACTTTCATGTCATTGTTTTAGCAACTTTGTGCTAGGCTATGAGAAATGAGAGCCAAGGGGTGGAATTTCTGCGTTATTTGATGTACCCAATATTTTTGCGTTGTATTTACAGTTCTTCATATACAGTTAAACTTCGATCTAACGGGCTAATTAGGGGAAAGGGCGTCCGTTAAAGCCGAAAGTCCGTTACAGCGAGGCACCAGCTTCTAACTTCCAAATTAGTTCTAGTTTACCACCAAAACTCAGATTCACACGCTTTCTTTTTTCTACAGGTGCCACAGTATTATTGTATAACAGAGGGTACCAAACAAATAATGCTACACTGCAAAATATAATGAAACAAGATAAATATAGCTTAAAGCAACCAGTAGAAACCACGCTGTACACAAAACAAACCTCCCTCGCCGCCACGAGAACGATATTTGGTCCCTTGCGGATTTTTCGGATTTTGTCCCTTGCACCCGAAATCCGTTGCAGCGGGGTCCGTTAGATCAAGGTTTAACTGCATCAGATATTGTACCACCTGCCATGAGGTTTGGGTTCTAAGGTCAAATTTTTACTTTATACTACCTCTAACAATGTGCTTGCTGGCGGTAAATAAATGTTGAAAAATTAGTTTTTTAAAATTTATTGTAAACTATTCATTTTCCCTCTAGGTCTCGGTAATCAGTTGTAAATAGTGTAATGGGTAAGTGGTTAAATAGCACACATAAATTGATGATCAACACATAACAACCGTTCATAGCAAAAATAGTAGTATATAAAGATCTAATCCAATCTCCTCAGTCTCTTGGTTTAGATTAGACAAGTGAGAATAAATGGAAACAGGAACGTACGATTGAACATAAAATGAAATAAATAAACAGAGTTAGTAAAGACATGCATAATTTAATTCCCCAACCTTTGTCAATACACATCTATTCACTCACCACTGAGTGTGAGCTTGATTACTGTTAAACACTGGGAGCAAATTGAGCTTAAGGCTGCGGAACGCCGCGCTTCAAGAACGCTTATCTTGAAAATGCGAGTACTATTTCTTAAAATATTAGGAAAACAAACTTACTGGCTATTATCAGTTACTAGTGCAAAACTGTTGATACTGAAAGCTTCTCGTTTCAGCAATTCACAACCAGCAAACTTTAAAGTCCACTCATCTCTAAAAACACGATGAAGGACAAATCACACCCAAGCTCTAAGTATCTGCATCAGAGACTGACTTGACTAACAGAATCTGAGCTGATTTATAAGTGATATCAATTAAACGCTTCAAACCAAATTCAATGAACAAGTATGCATTGAAAGCTGTCTGTTAACTCTGTTCAGTATGATTGACATTTCTTTTTTGACAACACGGGAGCAGCTGCCAATAACATAACAGAATGTACGGGAGGCGCGCGCACACTCCAATATCGCCAAATTTCTACACCGCCCACCCCTTTCCCTCCAACTCCGTAGCACCACAGCAAGGATGCCAGTCGCGCCGATTTCGGGAGTATATGGTATTACTGAGATTTATTAAATTATATGTTCGTTATACAGTTATTATTTAGCACTCATTTATAAACAACACAAGTACTAAGAAAGTGGATACTGCAGTATAATATGAAGTCAAATCTGCGATAAATCATTATAATAAGACATTACAACGAACGCTGGTGTTTGGAAGTTTGACACTCCATCTCGGTACTCTAGGAGATTATAATTTCTTATAATATTTTATTACTATATTACATTCTTTACCTTTCGCACTAGCTAAACAAGATACATTCATTTACACAAAATATTTATGAATTATTGTACTGATTGTGATAGAAAAGTAAAGATTGTGATAGCTGCTGACAAGGATCGTGAATATCCACGTCGCATCACTGTCAAAGGCTACCATAACCACTCGAGATCGTCTCTAATAGAAAAGTTCAATTTAACTCGATTTATTTTTAAAATAAAATGCTAGGTGTATTTTGTTTCATACATAACGTAACATGTTTCTTAAATTTCAAAGACGTATCAACGCATTGCATTGTATTAACATTTACAGAAGACATAATTGTCCTCACTTTGTGATGTATATATTGAAAAGTGACATAAAGAATAAAAGGAAAAAGTTCTTTGTGCAGATGTTTAATTTTCTTTCTATTATTGTATATTACAAGCATAGCGCAAGTAGTCAAGATTGCTCCTCTACTATCAATAACACTTGAGTTTCTGTACATAAGTTTTATCAAGCCTTTTCTCGGTACCCTAACGTGTGAGAGAACATTTAATTGCATTGAAATTGGCGCGAATGGCATCATTGCTCATCGTGCTATTGGTGCTACGGAGGTGGAAAGAGAAAAGAGGTGGGGATCTAGAAAATCAGGCGACATTGGAGTCTGTGCTGCCGGGAGCCAATCGGACATGAAAAAGGAAACGCCTATAATTAGCTGCACTGATTTGCTGAATCTTTAGAATCACATCTAAAATAAAACTAATTCATCACAAAATCTGAAGCCGTGGAGGAAGTCAACAACAATGAACGTGCACTTATTTCTAATAGGACGCAGTCCGAGCTTTTCCTTCAGAAGATCAGTTATCGTTTCCCGAAATGTTACCGGAATGCAATACTGAAAAGCCTTGGCTCGAACACGATAGGACGCAGTGCGCCATCTTTTTTGTCCAATTAGCGTACGATAGCTGAAGAAAAGGACTGCGTACGTACTCAGCTATAGAAATAGAAGAGTTTGCACGCTAAGGCCGAGTTTATCCACCCTGCATCTGAGATAAGAGCCTGGAATGAATGAAATTCTCTCTGCTTATTACTTCAGAAGGTACTATCTCACACGCCAAAAAGTAAATGTTGTCACGAAAGGAACCTAGTCACAAAACTCCCTTTCCTTGAATCAGTCATTTATAAAATACTTTTAAATGAATAAGACGCCAAGTCAAGTCATGCTATCGTACGCACTAAAAGTTTATGAAGTCGAGACTGGACATAAAATAGCACAAGAAAAAAAATTATTTGATTAAGGTTAGGCCAAGCTGTTGCATCTTAAGTTAACCTATCTTATATAACAAAACAGAAAAAGAAAATCAGCCTGCTCCTAAAATAGACATAAAATACAAAAAGTGAATGACGTAATAATGTACGACATAAACTATTTACACTATTTTGTATTTATTAGGCCTCTAAAATACGTGAATCTAAATCGTCAGGAGCAGTGCGCTGTACCGTGATATTATCTTTCATTAGATGCGTTCAGTCGATTCGGTCTGAAGACAAATGAGTTGGAAATCAAGGTCTTCCTCTACAACATCTCACTAAGTTGTGTGTGATATACTAACAAGTTAACAGTAAGTACCTCTATAATAAGGTACTTATTGTCCCCTGTACCCTTTCCTGTCACTTAAGAGCAGTCCAACTGTACAGCACTTCGACCTACTGATATATTTTTGTGTGTGCTCGCCTGTGTTTTTGACGTTTACACGAGTAAATGTGTGGTTGTATGAGCTTGTGCGTGATTGTGAAAGTAAGTGAGTGAGGGTATGTGTCGGTTCTTATTGTGTTCGAATGAGGGTTAGGGTTTAGGCTTTTATAGATGTATGTTTATTGTTTTCTCCCTGTTGCAACCTAGACTTTTTTCTTTTCTCATGCAGTGAAGATCGAATTCGATTATTCTGAAACGTTTGCCATAAACAATGCACATTTTAACAATGGATCTCCTTTTGAGCTTACGCGTGAGATTCGCCAAGAATCAACCTCGTTTAAATTTTGCATTTATTTATAAGCATTATCAAACCTGAAAAACAAACCTAACCTCACTATGAGAATACACATCGATGATTTTCCTTTAAACTTTTGAACAAACTGTGGCATGGGCTGTTATAACACCCAAGTATGTTGATAAGGAATTTTCACAGGTCTCTTTAACCAATTTAACTTTTGCAGAGCTAAGTTATTATAGTTACTGTATTGTATTAAGATCCTTTGTTGAAATTTACACATGGATATCGTAATACCCATGACAGTTGTCCAAATATATGATTGAGAGAAAAGCACGACAAAATGCGTTCCCTTCGTTGCGTTAATCTGATTTATACAATGCAAATAGATAAAGGTAACTAAGAAAACAAAATCCTACTGACGCATTGTTGAAAACACTCACGTTAGTGCGCACTTACATTAAAACACGAGCATACGAGCATAGGAACGAGTGATATGAGGGATTTATATAAAAGTAAAATGTGCAGACTTAGATTATTCTGCGTCTAAGACTATGGGGTCGACATTCGGTACAATTTTTTTCAATCTAATGTGTCAACAAGCCTGCCAAATAACGAGCTCGGAGAGAATGAAATATTTCACATTAATAAAAAATTATATTTTCCACGCTAATAATACTGGCACAATGGAGTTCACCAGAGTCTATAACATGAGAAGAACTGTTGTACAATGTTAACCCTGACATTTGTAACATATCTGGGACAAAACGAAAATTTAATTGCGGAAATATTTAATATACTCACAATTGTTATGATATACTCACAAGTGTAAGGAAGGACAAATTACCACACACTACTAACAAGAACGTTTTAGGACAGGAAAAAGAAAATACAAGGCTTGTGCAAACTAACAACAAAGTGTTTACAGGGTTGTTGTTAAATTATTGTCAGTGAGTAGAACCAACGTGGGGACATTTTTTAAATTTTGTTCATTAACATTGAATAATATGTGTGTGTATAAAAAAAACATAAGTCGGCCAGCTTAATTTATCAAGGAGGCCCATTCCCGAAACCAATTTTAATATGAGTGAGAAGCATCCAACGGGTGTTGTCCTGGCTAGGATGGAGAACCCACAACGTCGGCTGAAAGACGGGGGAGACAACGGCGATTCTGGCTGTGGGATGGAGCAAGTAAATAGGATGAAGAGTATGAGGAAAAGGATTGAAGGAGCAATTGCTGTAATGACCGATGGAGAAATGGAGAATCATTCAGGCAAGACTACAGAACTGAGTGGGGACGAAGTGAGTTAAATAGAAGAACAGCTGAGGAAAATTGAGTGGAATTGTTGACACAATCCGACACACCTGCAGGACCATTAACGCCAGGAATAAAAAAAGGATAAAGCCGCAAGAATAGCAAAAAAGAAATATGCACGTCCCTCTACTTATGACTGACGAAAAATGCTCTCCTAAATACTTTTCACTGACATTCGAAAGAGGAAAGGAAACAAACATCAACCCATTCAACACTGACGAGAAAATCAGTAAGGTGTACCCATTTGTTAGTAGGCCGGCGATGTGTTTCAGTTTCAACTGTCAGGCATTTGGACACATCGTCACGCGATGCAACAGCACCTCAATTGTATGCTGAGGTAGGTAACTCCTTTCTGATATCCAATTCGTATCTGCTGAAATCTATCTGAAATCTGATCCACTGTGAAAGGCCTCATGCGACAAACAGCTTCTTATGTGATGAAGAAGTGTATTGGAGAGATGTTTACTACAGATGATAAAAATAAGAAATGTTACGATAAGAAACGCAAAACAAATTAAAGAGGGTGTGCATGAGACAGAACCATCAGCTTAAAGATAAATTTTAAAATACATTTCCTTCATGAATCAGATATGAGCCTATTTGATTAAATCCAAAATCCATTTGATGCTTAAGTCGAAAACAGTATGTCATCTCACACTAAAGGCACAAAAAGAATTTGCAAAACTTTCTTCTTATTCTTTTCTACAAACTATGTTCACTCAAATGAGTCTAAATTCGTCTTGGGTTAGCATCAAATTGGAATATCCAAACTTGTCACGGTGTGAAATGGATACTCTTCTACCTTCCGTGTCAACATATTTATGTGAAAATGCTTATTCGGCTAAACGAGTCTAAAAAAACACCAATCGAGTCTGGGAAATATTGAAACCGTACTAAGACCAGGTTTAACAAAAATTGAGCCTAGATTTGACCTTCTGCGCAAGAAAGCGCAGGCCTAATAATGGTACATCAATCCCATATTTAAAATGTAAGTAAGATTATTTAATGCCATTTAATAGTATCTATAGATTTCTTTATAAACATTAGATTTTTCTCCTACATTCATATTTTATTTTGCTAAAGTTAACTGGGCGTACATAAATAAAATATTTTAAAGGGGGTCTCGGCGGATAAAAGTTTGAAGACCACTGCTCCAGACTCTAGTCTAAAGCATATATTCCTACGACATTGCTGTTAAAACCAGTCGCGGGTTCTTAAATTTTGTAAAGCCTGTATTCCATGCTTAACTGAGAATTAAACATCAAATATATCACCATAAACCAAGAAACTCTCGACAGAAATTTCAGTTTAACTTATGAGCCCTTCATCGGCAGCTAAAGTACAGAAATCACCGGTGAAAACTTCCGAAAAATTAAGACATGGTAATTTTTTTGCACAATGCTAAATACTAGTCATTTTCACCTGTGGTTGGATTTGACATCTAAAACACAGAAATTACCAACAACTGTACACAATATTTTGGGTTCTCGTGTCTATCACATCGAGGAAGACAAATCCTTTTAGAGCTGTTTTCAAGGAATCCATTGTAAATGGCCTGATGTTAATCTTTATTTCGAGGGAGATGAGCTGGCCTCCAGCCAAGGAAAAAACCGACTCATAAAAACTTTTTGAAGTCTTGAAAATTGTGGGGAATTTTGTCAAGTGGTCTGTCTGATGGCTGTGGGGGATTTCGCGATGCGGTCCCGCAGCTACGGTCGGCGATGAAAACTAGTTAGATTCAGAAGCAAACCTGTTTTTGTGCGTTGCTTACGTCCTTGCATGGGCGCTTCAAGCCCCGCACGTCGTGCCTGCAGCTAAATGGAACCCTTTATACGCCAAACTGAACTTATAAAAGAACACGACATAGTGCAGTCATGGAACTTGTCATAGCTTAGCTTCGTTCGAAAAAAACAGGAAAATTTATGGTTATGAAAACGCCACTAATGACCATCCGAAATTGTGGGTATTTTGAGTTATGAACATCAGGAGTTATCAGCTAATGTTAATCTACTTTTTCAGAATTCGTTCGGGTTATTGTTTCAACAACGTCATGAAAATCCTTTTATTTTCGATTCGAGTAAAATAGCTAAACGCCCGTTCCAGAGAAATAAATTTATTGAGATATTTTAAAGATAGTTTAATACTTGAGATAGTTGAAACAATGATGCTGAAGAAATGAATGTATTCGAGAGGTTTGAGCGTGCCAAAATTCCTAATACGGATTTGTCCCAATCTTGCATTTTATTATTTTACCTGATCTTGTTGTACACAAATGTGGTGCATATTTTTGAGGGGGCTTCACAATCTTTTCGTTCCCGATTCAAAAATGTCTGAGGGAGTGGCAGTGTATTATAATCAAACAGGGACATACGCAGCTGATTCCTGACGTCATCAAAGAAGACCACTCTTCAAATCGCAATGTTTTCAAAACCAGTTCTAATTAGTTCTTGAATTTTGTGCAAGCTAGTACTCACTACTTAGAATAATGTCGATTTTTTACTCCAAAAAATTAATGTGAAAAACTTTATTATTCTTTTAAATGACACACAACAGCTGGGAGCTTAGATCTCTTTCAGTGATAATTGAACTACATTCTTCTCAATCACTTGTGTCTCACTCTCTTATGACGATCGTTGGTCTTTATGACAAGAAAACCTCAGATGAAAGTGGCAGTGTCTTCAACTTATTTCGATTCTCAGAATTCCGTACTTCCCTTGAAAATATCTGCTGCCGTATTCTCTTCTTCATTACTCTAATTATCATACGTTGCACGAAACATCGGCACTACTTTTATAATAATCCCATATTCTAAATCCCGCAGTTATTGTGAGAAAATTTAGAACGCCCAATGAAGACCTCTAGCTCGGTGTCAACGTTTCTTACTTCGTACATGGTCTTCATAATAAAAGCAGTCAGCCAGTAAGAGAGGTCTCGGGAGCAAGCGCCGTTGTGCTCCTCTGTTATTATGTCCCTTTTTTCTTTCACTTACGTTTTTGTTTAAACGGTGCCGTTATTAATTCCTTTTCGTTTTTTTCGTTATGCATGTTTGAGCTCCTGACCAGTCCAGTAATTAGTTCTAGTAACGCCCGGTAGAGGGCTTCAAGGTTTTGCCTTGGTGGTGTGTTACCCTAAAAACCTTAACCTTGAACTTAAGCGTGCCCATGGGCCAATTAACCTTAAACGTTAACGTGCCCAAGGGCTAATTAACCTTTAACTTAACGTACCCAAGGGCTAATTAACCTTAAACTTTAACGTGCCCAAGGGCTAATTAACCTTAAACTTTACGTGCCCAAGAGCCAATTAACCTTAAGCTTTAACGTGCCCAAGGGCCAATTAACCTTAACCGCATCTTAGGGCCACTTAACTACTTGAGTAGATTAGGGTAATTCGCAACATTAATAATCGCATGCCTATGCTGGACTGGCACCTCATACTGATTTCCTCTTAAAATCTCTAAAAGTCGTAGGGCTTTTCTTCGGCATAAAATAAAGTGGGTATGTAACGAAATTTGCCACATAAACGAAATTGATAATTGATGAAGAGTGATCTATTCGCTGATTTTTCCGAACTCAATTTCTCTGCTCTTCTTTAGGAAGAATCAACAGTCAAATTAATCCTCTGCTGCCTCGATCTGCTGCATCTGCGTGTGTTGCTGTTTTTTTTAATGTCATCACCTTGTCGGAAAGAGCAAGGAAAAATCAAGTTTTATCCTTCGTTTCTTTACTCGGTAAGAGTTAATATTTGAAATCCAGTGATAATCTGCTGTCATACCTGCAATATTAGATAAACCTAGATCATTAATAGATCGTTAATCTATTGATACTTTTCTTATACAGTTGTGTTGGTGCATTTGCGCTCGCAAGTTGTTTGTTCTCGTTTCTCGTTCCCGTTTACTTGGAGAACTGCTACGCACCGCATTGCCGAAGAATGCTTATAAATAAACTGATTCAGATTCCAACCGAGTCATTCTTAACTTGTTCCAACACAATAAAGGTGACTTGGGCCTACGTAGGTCATAACCAGTGTTGTAATAAATTTAAAGGGTTACCATTTAGCGGCTGGCAGCGTTTATCTAAGTAATTCTCATCTTCTTTTTGCACGCTCACTTGGAAAGTGAAGCTCAATGAATAGCGAGTCCAACTTCTGTTCCGGAATCTAAGAGAAGAAAATTCACCAAACTCGCAACAAAACATCATTCCTGTGGGGTATGTGCAGTTCATAGTCACTGTGAGAGAAGTTGGAACGTGAAAGAGATGTGTGTGTGATTAAAAAACAGTTTATTTCAAATAAAGTTATACATCAAATGTATAACATTGGACTTGAAGATGTCTTTCAATTAACATCCTTAGTTGATATTCACGGATGGTTATCGTTATACCTACCCATGCAAATTGTCGAAACAAGTGATTGGGAGAAATGCACGAAAAAATTCATTCTCTTTGTTGCGTTAATCTAATTTTGATATTGCATATAAATACCAGTAACAAACAAAACATAATACTAATGGCGCATTGTTGAAAATACTATGATTAGTGAGCACTTACATTGAAATACGATCATATTGTAATAGTTAGTAATAATTTGAAAATCCCTTATGATGGTTTTTCGTCTCTTCTGTGTTGCAGGCCTTCTCTTTTCCCATAAAATATAACGAAGAGAGCATATTTTACCTCACTACTCTTTAATTATTCAACCACTGTCATTGGTGTTAGTATACTTTTCGCTTTATTCCCACTATTAGATCCACGAAATTTCAAATCCAGGGATTTATGTAATCCATTAAGGTGACTTCCCGTACTATCATTTCGAAAATATTCGTTTTTATTACCTCTTTCGGATAGTATAATGTTTTTGCCAACCTTGTGCGACAACCCTTCTTTGTTTATATTTTAAAATTGTGTAAGGATTTTTCTCACAACCTCTCCAGGGTTACCCGAGAGGCGCTGTAACTCCAGCACTATAGCTGCTCCAGCAGCGCGGCCCGGCAGTAAGGTTGGAGATCGCTGAGCTGAGAGAGGCAGAGATTCTTTTGAACGGATACTTTCAACCAGATGCTTTTGAACTAGACTTTTTAAACTCTATCATTTTGAGCAAGATTCTTTGTGAACCATATTTTTATGGAACTAAATTCGTATTAACTTTGCTGCCTTGAAGGACAGTGTTAACGGCTTCGATGTTTCTTATTAAATTGAGCATAGTGACTAAAACTTCAGCGTCATTTGCTTTCCGTGTTTTGCGCCGTCACCGGCGCGATCTCGGGCCCCAGCTCTACGGGTCACCGCCGTCTCGTCTGTCAATTAACTTGACATCTTTTCTCTCATTCTTTATCATTGTGTGTTTGTGTGAGTGCTTGCTTTTATCTATTACTGGCTTTCGTTTAAATTCTTACTTACATTTACTTAAAGGTTGCCTTGGCGACCAACTTAACTTAACTATAATTAACTTAACTTGCTTATTTAAATCTCGAATGAGAGCTCTAGCTGGTACAGGGGGTCTATAACTCCCCTATTTCAGCTCCATCTTCTCCTCTTACTATCTTCTTCAAAGTCCGGTAATTCTTGTCTTTTGCCTTAACCTTAATAACTCTTCCTGCTCGTCATAGCCGTGTGTGTATCGGACCTGACTCCATGCGGGAAACGCGGGTTCGAGTCTCGGCGCTGGTGGCGATTTTCTCTGTTGAGTATGGGAGAAAAAATTGTTAGCACAATACCCCACTATACCCAGGTGTCTGAAATGGGTACCGGTCTTTGACCGGGGGAAAGCGTCATGGCGTCCTGGTGTTAGTTATAAGGCATTTGAAAAACCAATGTAAAAGGTGATATGTATCATGCTTCAATTGGAAATAAAGCATCCGTAGATGCCGATGTTTTTTGTTTTTTTCCTCCCATTACGTTTCAACACTGGATGAACCATAAAGTTCAGGTGTGGTTATACGAGTTTAATACCAATTTTGTCAAATGTCATTGGTATACTTGTTATTATTGACGACCTGATTATTATTACCATTGTTATTATTTTTGTCGTTAAACCTTCTTCCGTGCAACCCTGCCATCTTCTCGCAGTATATTCAAGAGTGGCTGAGTGCCTCTTTACGCCTTGCAGCTGCCTTGATTAGGTAATTTGTGTTTTAACTCTATGGAAATTATATGCTAATTTTGGAATAGCAGCACTTCTTAAACTTTACTTTGTCTTCATTTTGGTTTATTTTAGCAGACGAGTCGATGCACCTGGGAGTGCCTTGACGGTTGCCGCGCTCCTTGAACGCTCCCGCCAGCACGCGTTTTTCTCTACTACGAGGGTGAGCCGCTTCCTCGACCGCATCGGAGACGTGGTGTTGCGCCGGATAGCTGGGGGCTTTATCCGGGAAGCACTGGGTCCAATACCGCAGGATTTCAACCCCGCCACCCCTCTCCCTCCACCTCCGCGTTGCTACATAAAGTTGCCATTCGCGCCAATTTTTGAACTATGTAGTACTACTCAGGTTTATTAACCTATCTGTTCACTTTACAGTTATTATTAATCACTGCATTATAACTACTACAAGTACTTAGTAAGTGGATACTATTGCGGAATACCAAAGTTAACCTGCATTAAATCATTATAATAAGTTATGACAACGAC
>JACJUY010000567.1:98364-124995 GCA_014220935.1 Platorchestia sp. MABIK | reverse complement strand
GGAATATGCGTGGCCCAGTAGATGATCTTTTCGAAGATCAACTGGGGCTCTTAAAAGATGACAATAGTGAGGGTGGCAATAAAGCGTTTTTTTGTTTTTTGTGATGGCTGTTACTGTGTGATCCATGATGATAATCGTGACAAGCGTTAAACGACTATGTAGTGTGCTTTTGTAGAAATGATGTGAAGCTTGATTTTTCTTTGAATTGAGACCTACGGCGCGATATAGTACGAACTACTGAAGCGCTAGCAAATCAATGCTAATACTACTACTACTACTACTAAGTATGCATAATATTATTTGTGTTAGAATTGGGAGACCTATGGATGACTTGCTTTTACTGAATGTTGGGGACAAGGGACCAGAGTGGGACTGCAAGAGGTTGAAAAGATAGATTGAGAGACAAACAAGAGAGTATGGATTGAATAAGTGGAAACTAAGCATGATGCATAAGCCTGCACTAATCTGATATATGCAAAAGGAAGTGTCTAAGTGTGAGATGTTCTTTGATGGTAGTTTTGGTAGCCAGCTCTTGCTTGTTATGAGGTGTAAGGTATTTAGTGTGTACAGATGCACATGGAGGTAGAATGAGAATAATAATAGATTATGTCAACAGTTTGATAGGGGTGGGGAGGAAACAATTGAACATTTTGTGCTGGAATGTAGTAAAAATGACTATCTGGATGAGCAAGAAAGAGTGAGTTTCATGAAAATGGTGTTTGAACAGAATGGAGAGACTGAGTGGGACACCAGATGTGCTGAAGATGATTGTGGTATGAGCTGTCTTGCTGGATTGGATCAGGAGTGTAATTTGAGTATCATTGAAGCTATGAATATTTTGGCTTCAGTTCCGATTAAGGCCCGCTTTAGTTTCACGTCCAATTCCATAGATGGCGCCATAGGTTAAAATAGATTTGATAAAATTGATAGATTTGATAAAAGTGTATATGATCTAAAACTGTATGAACTAAATAATCCTGTAAATCCAAATGTAACAAATTAAAAAAAAACTTTTGTCAACTTGATACATTGTAACGTCAAACAATTCAGTGAGTTGGGTTGGTCACGCTTTGGTTAGGTTAGGCTTCTTTGGATGGTTGGGTTGGGGGACCATTGGCTCCGGCTGGTGGAATTTTGGTTAATGTATAGCGTTTGGTAATAATCAAATTTCCAATTTTGGGTGCCTAAACATAGTTAATGAGATGTAAATGAGCAATTTTTCTTCTATGCACTTTTTGTCGCAAATGAGTACTTAACGAGTTATAGCGGTAAATTACAGACCCCAACTCTAGTGTTTGAAGTGGAAAGGAATTCATCAAGGGTGTTGTATGGCAACATTACGATGGACTCTCCCCTTCGACGCGCTCGAGTGAACGAACGTATTTCCGCCAGTTACGTTGAAGCTGCGGTGATGCCTACATGTGTGTTGTCAGATTATTTTGGAGCAATCGGGAAATTCATAGGAAAAAAAGATGAGGCAGTTGCATTCTTGAAAGATCACGGTGTTTTACATAATATAAGATACTTTAACAACACGATTATTAGACCGTTAACAGAAGAGTTCATTTGGGGTCTTCCCTTTTTACGCGCGCTTGCAACAATACTATTGCGATAAGTACCATACCGCTATAACTCGTAAAATAGTCATTTGCGACGAAAAGTGCATGGAAGAAAACTTGTTTATTTTGATCTAATTAACTATGTTTCTGCATCCAAAATTGGAATTTTGAATATTGCCAAACGCTACACATTTTTTGGAATTTTTTGTGTTTTGCGGGTCTTGACCGGAACCGTCCCCAAAATTTTTCTTGTATGTGGCTGTAGTAAGAAACTAGCTGGAGTAAACCAGTCATGTAGAGTAGGCTGTAATGACTAAATTTTCATGGGGATGGTGTCTTTACCTACTGGTTGTCTCAGTGATGCCATCCAATGGCTGCTTTTGAAAAGGATAGGTGGATCCTGAGTAATTTAGTTGACAAATCTGCTATATAGGCACTGAGCTCTTTTGTGTGAATATTGTTAGTACTAGGGAGGAAATTGTAGGCCGTTACAAAGGCCCAGACGTTGTCGGCCCTCAAGTTCAAGTTTAAGGATGTCATGGCGCTGGGACGTGATTTTTATCAGACGAAACTTCCTGAAAAATTTACTTTTCATTGGCAAGTAATTCAGTTAAAAACGTATTCCGAGTTGAAAACTGATTCTAATCAGACTATTTTGCAGTCTTTCTTGGTAAACTGCTACTAGGGCCTTGGGGCCCCCATTAACCCTAAATTATTATCTTTATTTTGCTGGATTTTTGATAATACTGATATTTAAAAGGATATTGTTCTCCAAATGACATAAAATAGCAAAAAATTTGATTATTTTTGTTAGTAAAGTAGTATATAGGAATAAATCACTTTTCAGTAATAGATCCAATCAAGGATGAACTCTTGAAAGTTATCAACAGACTTGATGATCCAATGCCACCCAAAAGCAATCTTCCTGATGGCCCTGGGGGAAGTGAAAGCAGTGTCAAGGGAAAATTTACCTCCACTTTCACCCAACCTTTCTCACAGGCAGAGAAAACTAAATTCAATAATGCCAGGAAATCTGACCAAAATTACCCCATGATAACCTTTACTCCTAAGAGTAAATCACAGCCAGCTTCAAGATGAGAAACCCCAAGGGCAAACCCTAACAATGGGTGCCCTAAACAAAAGAGTATAGGACCTTGTAGCTGTACTTCTAAAAGAACATTAGAAAGTAGTCAGGAGTTTTTGGATTTACAGAGCAAAAAAGGAGAGAAACTCATAATGTCTCTGACTCAGCAATGTCTCAGCACAATGTATGATTTCTCAATGATTCAGATCTCTCAGGAGTTCTTTCTAGGAGTGATTCTCTATCTGAATCAACTTTGGTAAACCCAAATAATCCAAAAGAGCTAATTAAAAACCTTAAATACCATGCATTGATAAAATCTGCTAATATAGATCTCAACTTGCCAGAAAATGCAGATAAAATCCCAAATACAGTAAGGCATGTACAGATAAATGCACAAGATGATAATCAAAACTTGACAAATCTGAATCCTTTCAGAGTACAAGCTACAATAAACCAAATTTTTGGTGAAGTTGAGAAAGTGGAGTATGAAAAATCAAGCAACCTCATTATTAAAGCTACAACAGAAAATCACGTAAAAACCTTGATGAATCTTGAAAAGTTTGGTGAAATTCCAGTTAAGATTCAAATAGTATGGAGGGGGCTTATACCTCCTATGGTAAGATTTATGCTTCAGAATTTATGTCGGATTCATTAGAATATTTGCTACAACTAGCCTCCTCTGGTGTTGAAAGTATCCGTAAAATGTACATGAATCCAAAATGCGGCAATTCACCCTTGTTTTTACTTACTTTCCTTGGGACTTGCCCCACAGAACTAAAAGCAGGCTATTAAAATTACAATGTGGATTTTTTTCAACAAAAACCCCATTTGATGTACCAAATGCTGGCAATGAGGACATACTACCTTGGCGTGCCCAAACTGGAAAGTATGTAAGAATTGCTCATCTTGAAAACACGTTGTAAGCAACTATACTGGTGAAAATATAGGATGTAAAAACTGCAAAGGAAACCACACCGCCTGCCTCAAAAGAGTCCCATTTATATTCAAGAAAATGTCAGTAAACTCCAAGCAAGACAATATGTGTCATTTGTAGATGCAAGAAAAATAATTCAAAACCAAACCCAAGTCCACCAGCAGCAAGACACCTTTCCAGACTTAGAATCAATGCACTCCTTCCTCCCACTTGTTCTATCAAGAACCCAAACAGAATCTCAAAAATTTGACACAATGCAATTAATTCAGAGAGCTCACATCATAGCCATGGCATACCAATGCAGAATCTTGGCAACCCTATGCATGCTCATGAAAGGCTAGATTTGCAGAAACAGCCTACTCAAAACAAAGCAAAGGAAAATTAAGCTATAGAACACAGTCAACTTATGAACCATAATGTACCAACCCTACTGAACACAGAAAGAACTTACAACTTAATGGCTACTCATTGTGATACAGCAAATTCTCAGTTGAACAAAAGGAACCCTCCCGCCTCTAAAAACCAGCAAAGTAATAAAAGTGTCTCAGAAATAGAAATTGAAACATCTCTCAAAACCATATTACTTGAACTTCTTCCTATAATTATCAAAATGCTAATCTCCAATTCAATCACTGGGTGAATTGAACTGCTCACAGAACTTTGTAACATCCTGAATGCAGTAGATCTTACAACAGAAGTGCTAACTAAACTTAATGTCACCTCTTTATTAAGCCCAAAATGAATCTATCAATATTGCGATGGAATATGAGAGGATATTTCTCTAAACTCCCCTTTTTCAGCTGCTCATTAATATGAACTAAAAATTATTTGCCTACAAGAAACCCACTTACAAAATCACAATCAAACTAAGCTACAGAAAAGGTAGATGAGAATAGAGGAGGTGGGGTAATGACTTATTTTCATTATACCATACCTTGCATACCCATTCAAATCAACAATCCTGTTGAAGTTGTAGCTTGTAGAGTATTTATTAACAAGAAACCTATCAATATTATAAATATGCATCTGCCACCAACACTTGAAATTGATTTAGTGGGTCATGATCTACTAGAGATAAGCAAATTGAATAGAGGATCCAGCATCATGATGTATGCAAATACCCACAGCTAGTCAGAGGGCTCAGAATTTATAGATAGAAGAGGCAGGATTATAGAGAACTGGATTACAGACAACAATCTAATCTTGTTAAATAACACTGCGTCTACTTTTTTATCATCAAATGGAAACTATACTCAAATTGACTTGGAATAGTGACAGAAGATTTACACTCTCTCCTAACATGGGAACCAATCCAAACACCATGTCAGACCTCTTCCCAGTGTACATGGACTCAAACATAAAAATATTGCAGATTAATTTTCCAGATAGGTGGCTCCTTTAATTAGTTAACTGGCCAAAGTAGAGAAACCATGATCTTCCTCATTCTTAGTAACCTAACATGTGATGAAGCTTGCAGAGCAGTAACACAGTCAATTATTAGTGAAACTGAGGGCAGTGTAAAAGAGTAGCATGGGCCCAGCTAGACAAAAAGTGAATTTTTGGTGGAATGAAAAGTGTAGAGGAAGTCACAGAAAATATCATGAGGCATACAATCAATTTTAAAAAAAATTGCCGTGGAAATGTGCAAAAATGGATTGCATTTCAAAGGGCTTGAGCTATTTTCAGCAAGGCAGTGCTTGGAAGTAAAAATGGAAAGTTGGAAAAGTTATATAGCTAGTCTAAATGATAAAAGCTTGTCAGCAGAAGTGTGGAGAAAAATCAGAGCAATAAATGGAAAAAGAAACAAGTCAAACAATGATAATCCATAATGAGGTGATCACATGTCCTAAAGATGTGGCTGGCATTCTAGTTGAACAAATAAATCTTTTAGCACTGGTGAGACTCGGGATCCAAAATTTTTTGAACTAAAGGTTGCCAGTGAATATTCGCCTTTACATTTCACTCTGGCTCTTCATCAACAATATAACCGTCCAATTACCAATGCTGAACTTGAAAGAGCACTGAAAAGCTCCTGGGCCATAACACCAGGGGCAGATACAATCCCAATGGATATCATAAAAATATATGAAGGCCAAAAGAAGTGAATTTCATGGCTGTTCAACACAGTGTAAAACTCAGATATTTCCATGCCTGGGAAAGAAACAGTAATTTGCCCCATTTTAAAGCCTGTCAAAGATCCTATAGATCTGAAGTCTTATAGGCCAGTTGCTCTTGTAAGTGTTCTGTGCAAATTATTTGAAAAAATCATTAATGAGAGACACTCTTATCTTGAAGAAAATAGTTTAATTGATAAAGCTCAAAGTGACTTCAGAGCAAGTCATTCCACTTTAGACAGAATATCTCACCAGGAAAACTTAATTCTTGAAACCCGTACATCAAGCCATTTTCATTGTGTTTATTTATCTTAAGTGATCATTTGAGACTGTGTGGCATAGACTGCTACAAAATTTGGAAATTATGGGCCATCATGGAAGTACCCAAAATGATTTTCTTCTGAAAAATTGTAGTATCAGTGTAAGAATAAATAATGTCTCATCTAAGTATGCACATAAAATACAGGTGTTCTTCAAGGATCAGTCATAAGACCTACATTGTTCAATTTTATAAATATATTTCAAGACTTTCTCCTAATGCTGGAAATATCTCTTTGTGTAGATTATGGAACCTTTTAGATTAAACTCTCCAACTTGGCTCAGGCTCTTAATCTCTTACAGGATGCTTTTCTAAACAATCGCATTCAATAATTATGTTAGACTATTATTCATACCACTTATTACAAAACAATAACAAGCCTTTCCCAGTGGCTGGGTATATATATGACCTCTTTCAGGAGGTACAGGTTAAAATGGAAGACATTGGTCTCATCCCAGACAAATGTAAATACCGAACTATCTGTGGAAATTGTCAATTCAATCTGGGGTGCTACCATAAAAATTGTATATCAGAGAGTCTCTGGAAACAACGGTTCAACCAATTCCAGGTATGTTACAAAGATAGCAAAGTGTTGTTCACTGATGGTTCAGTTCAGAGTCCTAAAGCTGGAGCTGGAGTATGGTTCTAGCAGGTTAGCTTGCTAGTGAGAATATCGGACAAATCTACAATTTTCACAGCAAAACTCACTGCTGTATGCTATACATTGAAATTCGCAGCAAATCAAATAGAAGACTTTATTTTGTACACAGACTTACTCAGTGCTATTCAGGCTCTAAATCAACTGTTTCCACCTAAACACCATCTAGTTGCTAAAATTGAACATTTGCTTCAAAGCCTTCCTCCCTAGTAAACTAATCATTGAATGGATCCCAAATCATGTTGGAATTCTGGGAAACAACAAAATGAATCAGATGGCAAGAACAGCTTGTTCTTTAATGCCAATAGCTCTAACCAAATTCAACATTCAGATCTGGATGTAACCATAAAATTACACTTGAGAGAGAAAAATGTCAAAAAATCAGGGATATGAAACAATCCCTGTATCACAAAATGAAACACATTTTAGAACCAACCATAAACACAGGTCTCAAGGAAGGAGCAAGTGGTTCAACCAGGCTAAGGTTGCCCATTACTCAAATAATGTATAAGCACTTGTATACAAACGCAACAAAACCCAAATGTAGCCACTGTGGGTATGATTTGAACATTGGGCATATATTGATTGATTGCCCTGCATTTGAATTTCAATGGAAAGCAATGATAGATCTTGCTAAAGCCCAAAAAACAATCTGTGATGTGAGTAGTGTACTTAGTGGTGGAGTCAGTGCTAAGCTAGTCCTTGAATATATTGCCAATATTAGGATGCTGAATAAAATTTAAAATGCCCCATGTACTATTTACCACAAAATCTGGCATTCTTGCCTGTAACTGGTGATGTGCCTAATTGGACCAAAGTAAGTATGAGCAAATCATTGAATTAGTTTAAGTGTATGGATGTGAAGTTAGTGATAGGATACAAATAGTGAAAGCAGTTTAGGATTATTAGAAAGACACTGTTGGTATTAATGATCAAATGGTTGATGAATTGCCAGTAAATTTTCAAATAGGTGAATTTGACCTCTAAATAGATCATGACATGCTAGTTAGGTTAGAAAGTTTTTTTTTCTATTAAGAAAGTTACTGGTTTTGAAAAGATTCTGTGAGAATAGTGATTGAAGTGTGGTTGAGATGGCAAAGCTTTTTCTATTATGTATGAATAAGGAGAAAAAATTCCAGCTAAATGAAACAAATCTACGTTAGTCCTGTGCTGTGCAAAATCAAGTAAAGAATGAAGTTAAACTACATGATGATGAAGAGGTATGAGTGAACGATAGAATTTATTAAAAAGAGGCAAACTTGGTGAAGACAGTCTGTATTTTGTGAATTGTCAAAATGGTAGGGAAAAAGAAAAAGAAAATTCACGTTTGCCTTCCCTAGATACTAAGAAGGCAAAAGATGGAGTTGACTGAAGCTTTTTGACACCCTAAAACAGGGTTGTTAGAGTTGTAAAATGAAAAGAATTTTGCATGAATTGGAAAAAATACTAGGGTAATGCACCAGTTAGGCAATATAGAAATTTGGCATGGGAGGAGGGACAAGCTTATGGTCCTTCATTTTTCTTGAGTTGAACATTTAAGAATTATTAGTCTCTAAGCAAATTAGTCGTTGGAGATCGAGAATTGGAAAGAAAGTATTTTATCTGTTGTATCTTGATATTGTTGTTATGATTGATGAGTCAGGGCATAAATATTGCTAAAGATTGTGGATGGACAGTACAAATTTCCATGTGAAATTTGATAGAAATAAAATGTTATAAATTATAGTGTTACATTGGGTGCAAAAATTTGACAAAATAAAATGCTTCAATTTCTAATAATGGCATATTTTCTGTTTCAGAGATCTGTGCCCTGGTAATGAGCATAGATAATTTTCTGATTTAGCTGTGTTACATCAAGTTGGTGCTGAAGATGCCTCAAGTTTTATTGTCTGAGTCAATCTCTGCAGAGCTTGGAGGTAATGCATGACAATTAGTCTGTTGAGTCATGTTTCCTGACTGTAAGAAAGAAGTTGGTTTTTAGTTTTGCTTGTACTGCACAAAATACACTCACTGTTTAATGACATAATTTATGTGCTTCATTTTGGATTGAGAGTGATGTATAAATATTCTGATTATATTCTTGTATCTATGATAATTAGTGCTTCCAAGAGGAGTATGTGAGATCCTGAGCAAAAGGTTAGGCAGGCCTTCCTTTTGTTGAAATAGAATAAGTTTTTTGTTTTATTACGGATTATCTTTACTCAGTTTACTTCTGTCCTTTTCTTTGACTCATACTACTTTCTTCAACTTTTGTCTTGTTTCTTTAATTTCTTTTTTGACTTACGGTTTCTATGCACCTAGTGCATGGATTCTGCACTCATTAACTCCATACTAAATGGTGCCTTCCTCTCTTTGGAATTCCATTTTTGCAGTTAGGGAGGCTTAAACTAGCATCTAATCTAATTTGGTTATATTCATTTGTTTCTTTGTTATATGGCATTGTCTCAGGATTTAAATGTATATTTTTAGGTAGGGTACTTGTCTCAACTTTTAAAAAAATTTAATTAGTCCTAGTTAATGATAAAATCAGTTTAGGGAATATGCTATAATATGCTCTACTTGTCTCTCTTTGTTTATTAATGTTATGAACTTTCTCTTTTTTGTCTAGGAATTATACACGTCAGATGCTGCTGCATTTGATGGCTGTCATTCTGGCTTGATTTGCTAAGTAAAGCTTGTATATGACAATGCTAACTAATTTTTTATTATGCATAGTACTGAAAGAAATTTTTCAAAAGTGGTAGTACTAGAATAAACATCAATATACTTTGATTGCTTGATATTCTTATTTAGATGTGTAAAATTTTTGAGGTCCATATAATAAAATATGTATATGGTTAGTCACTTATTAGGTGTATGTGCCTGAGCAGTCTGTGCTAACCTACAAACTGATGTTCAATTTTCTTATTGTTCAAGTTGAGTTGAATAATAACTACTGGGTTTAATGTGATGATCACTTTAATTGGCAAAGATTATGGACAAATCATACTTTTATAAATGAGGATGACTACAGTTTGGTGGTTTTGGCATACCCTGTCTTTATTTCAGACCTGATGAGCTATAGTAGCAAAACCCTCAACTGTGGAATGTAATGCAACAATAAACTGTTAGTAGGGGTTAATTTTCAAATGGGCAAAAATGAGTTGGTCAGATTGAAATTGATATTTGTGAAATCTTTTAAGAAATTTAAGAAATACAATGCTTGATAAATTCTCAATCTTTTTGTATTTAATATTGGTCAATGCTGTTCCCCTATGTTTTATGAATTTCAACTGAAAATTTGTTTTGTTTTTGACACTTTCATTGCATTGAACAGCCCAAGATCCATGGCCAAGCGATGTAAGACTTTTCCAGCCTTTTGAAGTGGAGCAGATCCTGCTTCCCGAGTCTGCCTCCTGCCTCTCCGTGGCTGCTTTCCTCAGAATGTGTAAGCTTGACTTCAAGAAAGAAGAAAGAGCTAATGCTGAATTTATGAGTCCAAGTGGTAAGCTTATCATTAGACATGTAAATCATTTTATAAGGTCATAATGGGGGCCTATTGTAAACATTGGCCCCATGCTTACACATTCTGTACAATATTTCTTGTTGAGTTCACTCACTGCAAGGTTTTCTCTTATTTTCTACATTTCTCTCAAGGTTGTACATTAATGTTTTAAATATTTCATGCCATAAGATTGAGATATTTAGTGCTGTCACTTTTGAATGAAATCTATGGTAAGTCTTGATGTTCGGATTTTTCTGTAGGAAATGGTAACAAATACCAATTTGATATTTACTTGCAAAGTCAATTTACTCTCTTATTTATTCTGAGTTATAAATTTTATTATATGATACAAACGGGTTACTTAAAAAAATAACAGCCTATGAAGGAATGGCTCTATAAAATTTGTTAGAATACTTAAGGGCTCTGTTCTTGAGTCCAACGTTGAAATTGCTGCTGCTAAAATTTTGCAACCAATTTTTGAATCATATTCATGTCTCCTGCTGGTCATACTTCATTTGATATATTTTCCAACATTTGAAATAATGAAAGCATCATATGAATTCAAAGGTTATCTTGTAGAGCTTAACTTGATCTTTTGTTAGCTGTTAGACTCAACATTTCTCAATTTTAAAGAATAAAATTTTACTGGGCAGGACGTTTGCCTTTCATCAAGGCAGGAGCATTTGTTGTAGCTGAGCTTGAACACATCATCACGTTTGTGGGACACAAGGTACGTTGCAGGAATTCAGTTTCTGGCAACTTGAATACTCAATTAAGTGTATTAAGATGAAGAAGCAAAACCGTTAATAGGTAAAGTGTAACTCACAGTCTAGATTCATGCCCATGTTGGGCTCAGTGTACATGTTGCAGCCATATAACTTGCATCAGAGGAGATACATACCTTGGAAAGTATTTATTAATGTAATGTTGTATTCTGTTGTGTGGGAGTTTTCTAGGATTGGCCTCACAATGTAGGGCTTCTGTGGGGGAGGGAGAAGAGGTAGTATATTTAGTTGTAGGCTATTGCTAATTTTCTATTGATGGCAATTGCAGGTTTGAAGAAGAAATTCTGTTTCATTATGCTTATGTGTATGAACTGTACTATTGATGTAGAAGACCAAAATGACTTGTGAAGAATATTTAGTTAGGGTATACAATAGTTTTGAATACAACATTTTTGCATGTTTTGACCCATTTAAAGACATTTCTTTTTAAATCTGTAAATTTGAATCACTCATTTAGAAGGGAATGCCACATTCCTGTCATTCCTGTAGTTATGAGTACCAGTTCACATTAAAAGTTGAAATTTTGCTGAAATGTTAAGGTCTTCTTGTTGTTCATGTAGAGTGAATTTATGTCATTTTTTAGCATCTTTCTTATTCATTTACATTTTTTTTTATCCCTCAAGGGTGTGCAACTATTATATCTATGGGAATTGGCACTCCCTGGAGAATGATGTGAGGTCCCAAGCTGAGAATTTAGTAGGCCTTCTTTTTGTTGAAATAGAATAGGTTTTTTGTTTTGTTGTGGACAATCTTTTTTTCAGTTAACTGCTGTCTTGTTTTTTTAGTACCTATTACTTTCTTCATCAACTTTTATCTTGTTTTGTAAACTTCTTTCTCAACTTACTGTTTCTATGCAACTTGTGCATAGATTCCACGTTTTATTAAGTTTGTATTAAATTATTTTTTTCTCCTTCCTCACCTTGGAATGTCTTTGTTACAGTTAGGGAGGTTTAAACTAAATCTAATCTTCACTTTTATCTGCTTTATGCCATGTAGAATGATTTCAATCTAAAATCTTTAGCGCTATTATTCCCATCTTATCTTGCCGGCATATCACTACTCAAGTGGCAATCATTGCAAGCATAAACCTTACTTTTGTGCAAATATGAATTTGATTTTGATTCACTGCATCTCTTCATGTTGCGTTGTTGTTGCTTGTACTTGTTGCTGAGTGCATCTGTGCCTTGCTCCTGCACTCACTGCATCTCCTTAACCTTCAGAAAGTGTCACTGACGGAGCACCTGGACACCACGCAGACCTCAGACATGCGCGCCTACATGAGTCTTGTGAACAATGTCCTGGGCTCTGCAGAGGTCAGTTTTGAGCCTTCATTTCTTCCGTGCTATTCACGCCTGTCTTGTCTAGAGGTTGATTTACTGCTAGTGATGTGGCTGCATTAGCAGGTGTGTGGTGAGTGCTCCAAAATTAAATTGTCTTGTTAATTAATTACTTTCAAAGGTCCTCTGTACTGTCATTATTTCAATGAACAACCGCTCACCGTGGTTTAAGTAGCCAAGCATGTTGTAGAAATGAAATTTTCTATACACTGCACTTTTAGACTATGTTTGCTTTTAAGGTAATAACTTCCTCACCTAAATAAAAAGCGTTATTTTTACCATGAAAGCAAATAGTTGAATAGTGCAGTGTATTGAAAATTCAATTTTTAGAATTGAAGTTTTAAGCTGAAAGACGAATTGATTCATAAGGGAAAAGATTTACGTGTAAGTGCTTGTAGAGCAAATGATGCAATTTGTAATGTTTAATGTAATCACTTTATGTTATAACGTTAGAATCTCCTCAGGTGGATGCAACTATTGTATCGATGGGAATTAGCACTCCCAGGGGAAAATGTGTGAGGGCCCAAGCTGAGAGTTAACTAAGCTTCTCTTTTTGTTGAAATGAAATGTTTTTTTGTTGGGGTAAGGACTGCCATTTTTCTGGTTCACTGCTGTCTTGTTTTTCAGCACCTACTATTTTCTTCTTCAACTTTTTTATTTTTTATGAACTTGTTTCTTAACTTACTGTTTCTATGCCCCTTCTGCATGAATTCTGAGTTCCCTCATCTCTATGCTAAATGGTGCCTTCTTCCTTGCTCTCTTTGGAATGCTTTTTTTTTAAGCGGATAGGGCCCCCTCGCGCCTTCCTGTCCTTGTCGCGGGGAGGGGGCTTGTGTGTTCAATGAAGCCCATGGCTATGCTGTCCCAGGTTCAACCTTGACAGGCTTGGGCCAAGATCCAGACCAACTGGGATGGCAACACTGACAACCGAGCTGACAACTGGAGACTCTACTACTCTACTGGACACACACTGACCTCTCCTTGGATTTGATTGTAAGGCTGGCCGGAACCTACACATGACCTGCCGGCTTGGTAGTCGTGCTCGGCGAGGGTTAGCTGATGGCCGGGTGGAAAGGCGGGGGGTGGTTTAAACGCCAGTGAGGCACGCAAACACCTCGCTGGTTAGTCGAGCACAACAACCTGCTGCATCTGCTCGTGCCAATAGCTATGCCTGTGCTTAGTGAGTGTGCCCGTTGAGACTGTGTATCGAACAAAAAAAACAATCGTCTCTGTGTACAATATTGGTTGAGAAATTTAAATTTTAAAAAATTTGCCTATGGCGAATACCTTGGGACCAACCAAGGGGGTATGGGTAAATTCCAAAAACTTTATGGGCTATAAATGTTTATTCAAATGTTATAAAAATGCTGCTGAATACCCCAGAGCTTATTTCACACCCGAAGTTTTTTTTATTTATTTTTAAAAATAATTCATAGTTAACTATAGATGAGAGCCTAACATGGCGACCCCACATTCAACGACTGAGGACGTCGTGTATTAATTGACTGAACCTCTTGAAGTTCCTTGCCCACTCGTCATACGGATCCTACAAAAAGCTGTTGCTATGTTTCTACGTAGCCTTAATCAAACCTAAAATTGATTATGGATGCAAAGCCTATGTGTCTGCCTGTCTGCCTGCCCTTCACTACTAAATACTAAGTACTATACAACTGATTCAAAATGCAGCTTTCAGAATAGTTCCGAAGTTTGCCCATAAATTCACTACACAGCAAGACTGGGACCAAGACAGTAGAACAATAGCAAGCAATGAAAAGTATGACCTACTATCTCCACCTAAAAATAAACCGCAAAACATATATACTCCAAGAACTTAGAAATATCCCACCTCATATCTACACTCCAGAATCGTCAACACCTCGACCATTTTGTGTGAGAGCCACGAATCTACTAGAATACTACGACGTACGCTTTGAAAATGTGTTGGTGGAAATGCCATACGTCTTCCCACGCTGGCAAGCAGGGGTTCAGAGACTGTATAGAGTGATGTACAGTGTGAGGAAATCATAGGTGGGCCCAGTGGTAGCTCGTTCATTGTTCCTGGACCACTTGTCATCTCACAGCACGTCAACAATCTATTACACAGATGGTTCTCGTAATGAACTCTGTACTGGATTCGCTGTAGTACAGGAGGATAGTGAAACATCTGAAAGGATCCAGCTACACAGCTGAACTTAACGCTATTCTAACTGCTGTCCGAGCCTGCCGCTTTGCTCCCACGGAATCTGTGACTATTGTGTCTGACTGTTGTAGTGCGCTTATTGGGATTGTACAATGTAAACCTCAACACCCTCCCAGCCTTGCGATCCAACTGGCGATACGGCAAAGTGGGAAACGGATTGCTTTCGGCTGGGTGCCTAGTCACGTTGGGGTGAGGGGCAATGAGCGGGCGGATAATGCCGCCGTTCAGTCAACTCACCGATAAACAATCGTTCAAAAGCCTATTCTTTCAACTGACCACAAAGTAGCAATAAAGAGTAGTGTGAATCAGAAGTGGGCAGCCCAAGCTGATAACAAACTACGATCAATAAAAGAATCAACAGTGCCCTTCGGTACCAGTTACCAGCAGAACCGCCCTTGGGAAGTGAAATTATGCCGGCTTCACATTGGCCACACGCACGCCACTCATGGACATTTGATGGAGCAGAGCGTGGCACCGACGTGCGGAGCTTGTGGGGCTCCACTGACAGTGCACCACATACTTGTCGAGTGTCGATGTCATGACGCTGCGCTGAACCTTAGGTTTGGCGGACGTCCTCCGGACGCTTTGGAGGGTTACCTTGGAGATGGCGATCAGGTGAAGTTTGGGGACCTTTGTATAACTTCATTAGACAAATAAACTTATACAACAACATCTAAAAATGACTGAGAGCACCCTCTCGGAGGACCGTGGCGAGGGATCTTGACAGTGGATGCAGTTCAAGTTGAACAGAACAGCCCCGCGCAGCCCACGTTGTAGCCTGAAAGGGTTTCAGCATGGGTGAGGCGCTCGGCTGTGAATGGATGGATAGCTGGAACCCCGAGGGCCTGGCCCGACTATCAAGCGGCTTCAAACTTGCCTGCGCACAGGAATAATGGATACAGAACCAACCCATCCCTATGCAGAAGTGACAGCCTGAAACCTAACGCAACAAACCTATTTAACTGAGAATCACTGCTGAAATCAGCACTTGTGTGAATGCGGGGGTAAAACCAAGGATATAATTCTAATAGTTAGAGGAGAGGGAGGTTTAAACTGACATCTAATCTATAACATTAGAATTGCTTAAGTTACATTGCTATGGTTAGTAGATTTTTGCAAGAAATGAATCTTTGTGCGAGGAATTTTTCAGAACTGCTATTAATGTACTGCATGTTTTAGGCCCAGAAATGTAAAGGTTTGTGGATTATTTTTTAATTTATTTATTGTTGTAGTTACTTAAGAGTAAATACTCACACCAAGCTGCTGCAATGTTTTTAGTTTTCATGAACCCAATGTAAATCTTACAGCATTTCTCTTCAGTGACGTGTGCCTGGTGTACTTTTTAGCTTCACTTCTTGTTTACATTCTTTTGTAAAAGATGGCACAAGTGTGGTGCTGTCTGTGACAGTGTCTTTCCGGGTATTCTAAGTGTGGGCTTCGTTATTTGCTAGTTTGCTATGACTGGTGTGGTTGGTTGCAGCTGTGCGTGTGATGGTACAGTGCACTGGTGTGCAGGTAGACGTGTGGTGGTGGTGGTGGTGTTACAGTATGGTGTGTGCAGCTGTATGTCTGGCGGTGTAGCTGAGCTGGTACACAGCTGTACGTGGTGTAAACATGTGCAGCTGAACACCGGTGGTGTGGCTGAGCTCGTGCGCAGCTGTATGTGGTGTTAACAAAATGTGTGCAGCTGAACACCAGTGGTGTAGCTGGGCTGGTTCGCAGCTGTATGTGGTGTAAACATGTGCAGCTGTACGTGTCGTGGGTGCACCCGGAGACCTACGCCTCAGTGACAGCCCCGCGCTACAGCTCCGTGTACCCGTGGCCGCTCGGTGCCGTGCTCACGTGGCAGCGGAGGCGCGCTGTGCTCAGGCGCCTGCACCTGCTTGGCTGGAAGGACAAAACGCTCAAGGAGGTAACAAGCTCATCTCAATAGTATTTATCCTTGTTATTAAGTCGTAGTTTAGTGTTTCATGTTTATAGAATAGGTATGCCAATAGTGTGCACTTCTCCGTGTGAAGGTTTTTTTTTACGAATTTCTACTTCTAGTTAATCTAGATTAATTAGTTCCAACTTTGCCATGTGCTGATAAGATGGATAATTTGTCATTTTAAATCTAGATATTGTTTCTATACTGTTTCACTTTTTGATTTTAATTCAAGGAGTGCTTACTCAAGTTTCTTTCAACGAGACGGTTACCGTGGCTTGCCCCGCATCTCTTTTCACCCTGCCATGTAAAACTAATCAGTGTATGATGTTGTTTGCAAAATGCTACATTTACGTCATGAGATACTTCGATGATAGTTAGTTGGCTCCTTAGGCACGCTGCCATCGATGAAGTAGAGAATGGTGTATTTCATCAATTAACTCGCAGTTTATTGAAAATTTGATTTTATATTTGCAGGTATATGGTGAGGTGGACAACTGTTGTAGGGCTCTAGCAGAACGGCTGGAAAACAAGCCATTTTTCTTTGGCAAAAGGTAACTGTTTAATTTATTTAATTCCAATTCCTTCTTTCACTTCTTGAATTTATTCTATTTGTGCGGTTGGATGAAAAGAACAAACAATTTTGTAGGAAAGGTAATGCACTTCACTGCGAGACGAAAGATATGTGCTGCTGGTTGCTGGCGGAGGTCGAGAGATGAGCGTTGGGTAGCAGAGGTAGAACAACGCGTAAGGAAGGTGCGCCAGACTCCAAGTAGATAGAGCAATGGAGGCTGAGGTACACACAATATATGGACTCTTCTCCTAAATTGACGTGTTCTTTTTCTATCTCGGGCAACATGGCTTCATCTCCAGCATGATATCCCGGCCCCCGTTCTGTGCGAGAGAATACTGCAGTTTTGTGAAAGGCAAACCGAGTGTCGCTGCCCATCATGCTTTTACAATTCATTAACTAAATAGGAACTTAGAGTTTAACTGAAACCAGGTTTCATCGGATGCATGAAAGATCAGAAACGTCTTACTCTATTTACTCAATTTGGAAGCAGTACTGATTGCATGTTTTTCAAGTTTACTGTATTGTCCATTCAGATGTGTTTTTACGTCAAGGGCCTTTACATTGAAGCAATTTTGGAATTGGAAAGTCAATTATTGTGTTTCATTTTGGGTGTGAATTTTGCTGAAAATAAAGTAAAATTAATTCTCTCTTCTTACTATTGTAGATATCACTTGCAGTGAAGCTCAGCATAACTTTGTTTGGATGCCTTGCATAGTTTGCAGTTCAGACCCTCGCTCCTAGATAGCATTTTTCGGCAAGAAACCCCGAGTTCAGGCTTTTTGGTGAGGGATGTTTTTGGTCAAATTTGGTTTGAAAATGGAACATCCTTGGAAGGATTTGGGCTTGAGAAAAGCCAATCTAGCCACACTAGTTTACATTTCTCAGTAGGGTGAAGAATTTCCACATCTCTCAGTATGTGTGTTTTGTGATGAACTCTTGTGTGATCTATCGCAAGAAACGGCGAATGTACTGTAAATGCGTATTTCTGCTTTATGGCTGGAGACGTACGTGTGCTATTTTCTGTGGCACTAGTTTAGGTGAAGACCATGAGAATGCGAAGCTGATGCTAGTGTTAGGTGTGTAATTTCCATACATACCCGAGTTGTCTGAGCTCATCGATATTTTTAAATTAGACTCGAGGTTCATTACACGCTAAGCCACACTAAGTTTTGAATGCTTCACCTCCAGCGGCACAGAGCTGGATGCGGTGGTGTTTGGCCACCTGTACACGCTGCTCACCACGCCTCTGCCCAACTCCGGTCTGGCTTCGGTTGTTCGCAGCTACCCCACCCTCGTGACGCTCTGCCGCACCATAGAGGGGGAGTACTTCAAGAAGGAAAGCGTCTCCCCAGGCCGATTTGCACGAGGTGAGCGCCCTCCTATCGGTTTGTCGTCCCGCCCTGAAGGGGATTTGAGCGGCGCCAGAAGTCGCGGGGCTTCAGGGAAGACATTGCCCAGCGAAGATCGCAGCGAAAGCAACGGGGAATATGACAAGCTCGACGACATCAATTCTGGCCCTGCGTGAGACGAGCTTCTTTTGTTTATTAAAGTCATTGATGTAGGTTGGTTGTCTGATATTTGGTAGTCATCAGTCCTGGTAAAATAATCCTTCAAATTTTAATCTCATGTAACTGGTGATTTAAATCAATCTATGAAGCATCGTATAAAGGATTATGTAAACCTTGATATGTTAGAAAATTCGTGTAAAAATCAAATTTGAATAGTGGCGTTAACGAAAGCTCTGTATTTCGTTTTGTTTAGTTTTCCCTGTGTATAGACCATGTCTTGTAAATGGATTTATCAATAACGGTAATAAGCATTGCATGAAATTTTAATTCGAACAAAATTTTATTTGACACTTCAACTGTGATGTTTGTAACTGAAAAAATACTCAGTCAATAGATTTTCCATGCTTCTTGAGGAACAGCACGTGAAAGTGAAAAATTTTGAGACCAAAAATTTGCTGTATGTAGGCAATATAAATATAGATTCTCTGAGGTTGCTGCTCGACATTAAAAAAAAGGCTGCAGAATCTCTGACGGATCTCTGGTTTCGTAAAAACGCTAAAAAACACCTCTTCATATGTTGTGTATCTGCTCGTTGGCGTTGCATCTCACGGCTAAAATCCCTATTTTTGAAGAATAACCTGGACCTGACCTGAATTATGTGTATTTGTAAATAAGATGCAATGAATTATGAAATAACTTCTGTGGTGATAATTTTCCTTCTACGTTAGAATAGATATTGTTCACCCACTGCCTTAATGTTCCAAGGTACGAATTCATTTCATTGTGAATCGTTCCAACACTTTCATAGTTGGCCTGATGCTTCAGTGCTTGTGCACCTTAACGATTTGTTGCAAAATGACACGTTTGATATTAACACCCTAGTCCCAATGATGCCGAATTGAGCACTAGAAATTCTTCCCTTATACCAAACTCGTGCGTTGTTCATCCATGTCTTTGTTGTGTGTAATGAACGTCATCACGCGGCGGTTCGTGAATATCAAATAGCATCTCTCTCAATTGTGTCCGCTTCAGTGATGGAAATAGGCGACAGCTTGCTCGTAAAGTGGCCTTGCTGCTGATGATACAACAATGGACTTCGTTAATATGAACTATACACTCCAGTGTATAGTTCAATAAAGTGCCATTGAACTTGAAGTTCTACTCGCTATTTCCAGATATTGCTCAGAGACAATAAACAATGAATATCGCATGTCTTAGTCAAGTGGTTCAATAATATGCAACCTTCTAGGGTATTGGGATAGGCGACAGATTTAGTTTATTCAGCTTTCTCTAGCGTATCCTTTGGGGATTCGCCTGCCCGCCAGCTTCACTGGGAGGGTGTCATTAGGTTACCTTGGCTTCATTTGTGCTTTGGTGAACGATCTTTCATGCCCATTTTTCTTATTTTTTAGAAGTTATTCTCTTCATTACAATTTATCTTAGACGTGGAGCATCGTATAGTCTTACACGAATCATTAACAAAGGTAAGAATGGAGCCCTATTGATAATTTCACTCTAGTTACTCTGTGAGAGGGCGGGGCACTAGCATTTTCCTATCGTTACACACAGCTGTCTTTGGCCACACAGTGAAGGAGTGATGAAATTTGTTTTGGAAAATGATAGTGCATTGTTGAACAAATGATTGGACATGAAAAACAAGTGACAGGGCTTGGAAACAGTGAAGACAAATCAGCTTCTATAAATAAAGCCCTGAAAACAGAGATAATACATAATAAAAATGCAGTAAAAAAAATTAACCAATCCAGCCCATGTGGATTCCTCAAAGTTAAACTTCAAAGTAAAGTAAGAAGCAGAACAAAATCAATCATGCTGAGAATGAATTCATGCCAAACAAGGTAAGTGCATTGACCAAAAATAAAACAAAGCAACTGAAGAAATGGCCTAAAAAATGAATATGAATCATTCGACAACAAATTCAAATGAGTAACTAAGGAAAATTTTATTATAAAATCGTCTTTAAATCTAGCTAAACTGAAAAACTTAATCTTTTAACAAAATGGAAATAAAAGAAGTAATGTAGTAAAAGGAAACATCATGCTCAACAAAAAGTAGATCTTAGCCTAGAGCAAAAAAAATATATACACAAGCAAGGTCAAACTGAACTATGAAGCAACACTTACAAGATCGATACTTGGTTATATCATGTGAAAGAACAGCTCTGCCAGAAAATACTAGCCTAGTTTTACTGTAAATCGAAGTGATCGAAATTTGAAAAAAAGCAGTGCATTTAGAAATTATTCAAACACAAAAATACAGCAAATCAAGAATACAAAACAACCAATGAACACTTAGAAAAACATTTGAACTCTTATTACCTCTTTACTTAACATTAAAAACCACTCAAATAGTCAGGAGATAGCAGAACGTATTCAGACCCATTCAAGCTAGATGTTACCGACGCTCGAGAGACATATTTGGGGCCACGCCTACAACTCCATCTCAATGATGGGTGGGTTCACTACCAAGAAGTAAAGAAATAGACTTTCAACCACCAAGCTCACAGGAGCAAATTCTACGGCAATGTGCATGTCAAGCTTTACCCATAAAGCCAAATAGACAAAGAGTTTAATTAAAGTAGTTGGAAATTCCTCTAATGTAAAAGATAATTCTATGAGAGTGCTGTTCCCAAAAACGTCGTGAGGCCAGAAAATTATTGACGCACACATCCCAAAATGTTTTTGTTAATGCTCTATGCGCGAATACTTGATAAGTTCGTTGTGGTAAGGAGACAATCTTTATTTCCACATTAGTGCGTTTATAAAGTTCACATGAAGATTATTTTGTTATTTCTAATATGTGCAGATTCTGATTTAAATCAGATGCAGGAAACCTGCAACAAGTTACCTGCTATATTCAAGATCGTTGGGCGGTTGGAAAGAATACTGCTCCCGAGGGACGCTGCAAAAGTCGCACTGAGTTAACAAGAAGCATCAAACCAGAATCGAGGAAACTATTCTAGAGAAACGCAAATGCCAATAGCGATGCTTAACTAAGTGTTTGCGTTGAAGAAATGAAGTTAAAGGACGACCCCGAATTGAGAACTAAATAATGGCACTAGGCCCCACCAGCAACAGTATTCAAATGCTTTGTAAGCGTTCGTCTAGGTGTAAAGACAATGTCTTATTAATCTTACAGATAAAATCAGATTGTAGAAAAATTGATTATGTAATATTCTTTTGCGTCGATATTTGATGTGGGCCTCATGTATGGTGTGTGTCATGTATGTTCTATTGTGTCGGTGGTTTGTGTCGAGTGTGTGTTATGTTGCGCTATTATGGCTTTTCCACCAGCGGCTTATATGATTAAGAGCCTTATATGGCTCTTTGTAATTGGATTTTTTTGTTCAGGACTTACGCAGAAGCACAAAAATTTATCGCTGGGCACGTTCATGTTGCCATATTTTACTTTAACAATCATAACAGAACGACTGCATCACAACCACAAAACTCAACGTATCAACAACATCATATCAACAAAGTACAACAACTATTACAAAACACCCCAAACACGACGACCAAACCTACGCCACAATAACAATCAGTACAACCACCATGCAACACTCGAAACACAACAACCGTAACAAAACATCCGTATCACAACAGCCACAACACATCACTCATAACAGCGATCTAATCACAACAACGACGACAAAACAATCACAACTGAATACTCAATCAAAAACTACAATGCATCAGCTGCAAAACGATAAATACAACGCAAGTACGACGCAATGATCACTATATAACAACCACACCATAAACAAAAATCACATCGCAGTTATCACGCGTGGGCTAATGGCGGCATGCTTGATATTGTACGGGTTAACATTTGCATTGAGTTCACAGAGACCCTAATAGCAGCATTATACATGCAGTAAAGGGCAAACCCAGCTAAATCGATAATACACTGGCGCACCTTGCTCATCTAGGCCGGAAAATTTTCAATGTAGTCGAGTTGCTGACCTCGAGGAATTGCTGGAGAGTAAAAGAAGAAGCTGAGGTTTTGACCCAACTTGAATGACGCGATGAATTTCAGCCCCGTCTAGTATTTTCCTTCCAAGCAATGGCTCATTATAGTAGTGTTTTTAACTACGTGAAAAACAAATCAGGTGATGTTTTGTGTACTCTAGTTTATTAATTTGCTTTAAAACTTTCATCATTTTAAAATTTTTTCGTTAATTGGTAGAAAAGAATATGAACAAAGAAGAGCTTTAGCTGAAATGAAATTAACTCGAGGTTCAAATATGAATGACGCATGGTGATTTGTGTCCGTTTAAATAGATCCTTTCTTCCTTTTCCTTAACGACTATTGTGTAGTAGAACAGGAAAAAAGCCAAAGAAATAATAGCATTGCAAGCCAGGGACTTCAATTACAGAAGTTTTGGTCTGGGTCTCGGACTAACTTGTTTGCAATTCTGGTGTAAATAATGCGATAAGCGGAGAGCATCGTCGATTTTTGAAAATGTGTTCATCGAAATTTCATAGCATGATAAATTAAAAAAAGGCGGAGCTCAAAGCAGACAAGAAAAACTACGTAATTCTTTTGAAGTGTGCGTATGGGAATGATTTCCTGTGTTAATTAATCCGTGTAGTTATGTGAATTCTCAACGGGATCAATAATTTTAGGAGCTTTGTCTCGCTTTTATAAGAACTGAAATGCCTTCCGCGGTGCGAACTAAAATAACTTCCAATGATGAATACGACGCATTCATCACGAGGCAAATTCTCCGAATTTCAAGTTTCTGCATGTTTTATTCATGCTTAAATTATGGCTGAGTTTTTTCCATCCCTTTGATGATTCGTTTACTGCGTACAATCAGTGGTACGTACCATTTATGGAAATATGGTGTTAGCCAACAACTTTCTTGGTGTTTCAGAATTTCTTCACCAATTCGAAGCATTTCAGAGAATAAAAGACAGAGAAATCACGTCTTGTTTGGTCTCATATGCTGGCGTGGGGTAGGTAGGTAGCGAAAACTACTAAGAAGTTAGTCTATCATTCACTCCCTGATTTTTGCTGCATATAGTCTCTGAGTATTCAGCCTAGAGTTCATGTAGGTTTGCAAGTTGGGAACTTGAAATTGATGATCTCGTTATCACTCAATATTTCATTTGCTGTGGAGGTTTTGGTTAAATTTTCAAGAGTTCCCAAATGGCTTAGCGTAAAGGAATGGCCTAACTCTTGCTGAGTGACAGTCAATGCAGGATGTTCAAAATGTAGGCATTGATAGGATTTGCTTTCAGTTAAAATTAAGTGATATTACATTTACGTCTATGAGATATTTTAATTTCTTCGACTCGTACATAATATTGTAATAAATAGATATTTTTAAGCGTGAGTTTTAGTTGTCAGGTGTACATGGTCTGATGTTTTTAGGAGTAGGAGATAAATGAAAGCTAAAGTGAATTTTTCTTTACGGTAATGAAATGTCGATGTCTTAAATTACAAACAAATCAATAAGATACATGTAAGCGACTTGTTTGAGAGGCATGTACAGTTTTAAATAAATAGCAAACGTACATTTTCGAACCAAGTTATATTGAATTAATATATTTACTGTGAAACCTGCTGACATAAACGGCAGAAAAAACTGCTGAGTAAAACTTAGGTATCGTGGGTTTGCCCAGTAGAATTATTGCCTAGCGGCCGCCAGAAATACGGAGATCGTCTCAAAATAGTGGTGCCCTATTATGAGAAATCCTGCCTACTCATTTAATGTTGATTCAAATTTCACCTAAAAGAAATACTTTTAAACGAACATGGACAGCCCAGTTCAATTTTTTGTGTATGCACAATACGCGGCTTCAATAAGTTTTCATTTGCTGTTGGCATTGTTGCGGAGTCGGAGTCGCCGGAGTCGCATGTTTTGAGGTGGAGTCGGAGTCGGAGTCGCTTTTCTGAATGTGGTGGAGTCGGAGTCGCTTTTCCGATTGTGGTGGAGTCGGAGTCGCTTTTCCGATTGTGGTGGAGTCGGAGTCGCTTTTCTGAATGTGGTGGAGCCGGAGTCGGAGTCGTTCATTCGGATGTGGTGGAGTCGAGGTTGGAGTCGCTATATTTTGGTGCCTTCAATTTTAAATTTTGTTAATTCTAATTTTTGCACGAGTTAACAAAATAGAGAAAGAAAGAAAAGAAAGAAAGAAAACAGTTTATTTCCAATAGAGATGGTACAAAAGTACCATAATTGGTTTTTAAAATATCTTAAAGTTAAAACACTTAGATGATACACACACACACGAGTATTGTAATACCCATGTCTGTCCCGCCACCCGACCGTGCGGCGTAACTTTCCGAATTAACGGACACTGAAGACATAGACTTACCTAACACCCATAGTGGGGTCAGGGAACGCTGTAATTTAAGACAATTTTAATGACAAACGTAACAAAGGANCTGTGGCTTCGGACTCGAGCAAGAAGATGAGACGAACGATTTAGTTAAGTTCACTGATATTAGTCGCCAGTGAAGTGAAGCACCCCCGCCATTGCTCCGCTTTGTCCTAAATTGCCAGCGTAATTGCCTTTTAGGCTTGGTTAAATTAATGACAGCCTTTGTCCTTTATTGTGCAAGGTATTGGCTGTCTTGCACAGGACTTCAGCAACGAGCGTTGGCTGGATTTGCGACATGTCACTAGTCGAAAAATGGAGGGCAATGTACTCCTAATCTTGCTTAAACTACATTTGATGATACATGTAATGAGAATTATAAAAGATAACACAACTTCATGACTTTTGACAGTTTACATATACATGACATAAAACTTCGCGATTCTTGACGCCTGGAAATACTATACGAATCGCTTGTTTCGGCCGATGTTCAAAAATGTTATTTCGAGGAAAGCGTAAAAAAATACATATATAAGCATGAGGTACACGAAAATTACAAATTTTGTATTTCTAATTAAATCATTTTAACACAACGGTCATTAGTTGATAAGCATTTTATTTGAAAATAAATGGATGATCACACAAAAATGTATAGTTTTTCCCGTGAATGCTTTACACTAATTAAGAGATGACGAGTTAGGTAATGTTACAAGTCGAGGATGAACAGGAAGGGACCATTATCTCTAGTTAAAAATGCCAGTTGTCGGTTTAGTACACACATGTGCACATGTACATGTAAATTATGCATTAAATATATACACATATGCACATACATATCTACGCACTTACATACCCATGCATACATACACCAAACACGTAAGCATACACAAATATATTTCTATGCATCGAGGAAATCACAATACAAACGCGTTCTTTAAAATACTGTGCGATGTTCTGAAATGTAGGATAATGAGCAGAAAAAATTCATGACAACTTTTTCAGTGTGTGTTGCTGCTCACAATTTCTAATGAAATATTGTAACGATGTTTAATTAAATATTGTATTGAAAAGATTATTGGTTCATAAGCGTCTGATTTACCGTATTTACCGTACGTGGGTGATCGCGCAACAAATACATAAATATGTTTTTATAAACATTTTGTAATAATGAAGTGAAATGAAGTATTACGTAGTGATACATTCACCGATCTACGTACGCATAGCGTGCACACGTACACATATACACAAGTAAGCATGAGCGCAAATATCAGCGTAAACTAGTCAGTATAAACTAGCATTCCAATCGAGAAACACTGAGAAAATACCTTTTGTTACGGCCTGAATTTTATTAAATTTCCGTACTAGAAAGTCGCACAAAACAGTCTATCAGAGTCAGAAACATGAAAACGATTGTCCTACAACGGTTCCCAAGTACAGAAATATGTGAGGCTTCGTCGCGGTTGTTATAATATACTCTAGAGCGTCAGAAATGATATGATAATTGCACTGCACTAGCCTAACAAGAGCATTTTTGGGCGTGAGTAAGAAAGAAAACATGAAATGTCCTATAAGAGTTTCATATTAGAAAGAAAATCACAATTTCTTTGAAAAAAGGCTGGTATTCATAGTTTATATACCAGTTGCTAGTCCAGTACACACAGGTGTATATGCACAAATGCACACGCATGTGCTCACATACACCCATATACAAATTAGCCTGTTTGCGAGTCCCAGCGCTTAGGCGATCAAATCATAATACCTACGCATACATTCCAAACTGTTTTGTGATGTCTTGAATCATAAAAAA
>JACJUY010000567.1:33124-97058 GCA_014220935.1 Platorchestia sp. MABIK | reverse complement strand
TTTGAAGTTACCGTTGTAAACCACCTTGGCTGCAAAGTTTATGCATTTTTGTAAGTCCCTTTGAAGGTATTGAGGTAAGTCTCCCCATACTAGGCTGCAGGTGTCAATGCTCGATAAAACCAAGGATTGAATGGCTAATGATCGTGATTTTTCGTCTAGCATACTCTTTTTACGATGAAAAAACATTAAAGTTCCGTAATTTTTGTTGCAAGTATTCTCAACGTGAGATTTGAAAGACATGTTTCTATCGAACCAGATACCTAGATTTTTAACTTTTTCTGATGCCTTAATTTTATCATTTCCAACCGCGAGAGTTAAATCTGAAGTTTTTTCAATTGCATCTTTGGATCCAAAAATGATGCATTGTGTTTTATTAGCATTTAATTTGAGACCGTTTCGGTCGTACCATGATTTCAGGCTAGTCAGTATTGTTTCGGCTTTAATTCGCGTCTGTGTTATTTCCGATACAGAACTTGTTATTACAATTTGAACATCATCTGCATACATTGCGATCCGTGTGTTAGAAGGCAGTGGAGGAATATCATTAATGAAAATAGAAAACAGTAGCGGACCATGAATGGATCCTTGGGGAACACCAAAATTGTTTTGAATGAATGGGGACAATTTGTTTTCTATGCGGACTGCATGAGATCGATTTGACAAGTAACTTTCAAACCATTGCTTGTCTACGCAATGAGTTAAAGAGTTAAAAGAGTCAGAGTTAAAATACTTAACTGATAAGCTGAAAAAACACAATGTTTGTGTTGATCATTTTGTTCGAAGTTCGAAACAGCGTATTTCAACCTATTACCTAATACTGTCATTGATATCAAGTCATTTTGGGTTCGCATACACACATATATATCTCATATATATATGAGATACCGACGAGTACGAAAATAATTTTTGTACTTGAGCAATAATGTTTTTTTGCAGTTAAAAGCAAGAATTGATAATTGAAAGCATCGCAAATTCATTCTGTTTATATCTGTTTTGTTCATTGTCCATTCAGTTAATATTTAGGAAGTAGAAACTAGTTATAAATGTGTTGTAAGTTACTTGCAGAACAGCTCAGCTGATGCAATACATTGTACTCACATGAAGAGTGGTATTCCGAACGCTCCTAATGTGTCCATATTCTATATGGATATCAGTGGTTCCTAATAACGGTCTTTTCTAGTTTTTCTTTTGGTTATGCTATGATGTATTGACAATGACTAGACTTTGTAGAAACCTAAAGTTATGTTGTAATCATAAATATTTCTAGTCTTTAGGTTATGGCACATTGATGATGACTAGTCTATGCCAAAACCTGAAGTTATGGTCTGATACATACAGACTTCTACCAGGTGACCCAGCGAAGAGTGGACAAATAAAAGTTATGTTTTTTCAGTTAAATGAAGGCCAATCAAACAACTCACGTATCAAATAAAAGAGAAATATATTGTCTTCAATAACATCCAAGAATAATTTAACATATCCTCCTGTCTCCTTAATAAACTGGTGAAGACGAGGGATCGATCACCTGATCACACGTGGCATGTACAGTTTCGGCGTCAATTTCTGCTTAAAATTTAGTCAGTATTTTTTGCTAAAGTGTGATTATAATTTTGTTTAACTCCGAAAGTAAACAAACCAGGGTTGAAGTACGTCACTAACAACATCGAAAATAATCAATGTTTATGATGATTATTTCGTTCAAAGTAATAAACAGTGTCTCTTTACGTATTATTACCTAATACTGTCATAGATTTCCAGTCATTACAAACATTTTCTAAGTGTGAGTATGAAATTTAATTGTCATAGGGGATAGATAATGTATATTTTACAGATAAATAACACGAATTAGTCATTCAAATTATTGCAAATGCATTCGGCTTATTTCTGTCTCGTTTAAATATAGTGGCAGTAGAAACTAAAAACTAGTAATATATGTGTGGAGAGTTACTTGCAGGGCAGCTCAGCTAATGCACTGCATTCAGAGTCGGGCAGTATTTAAATACAGTATTTAAGTTCTTTTGGGTGTCTGAAAAAAGATTTATAAGTACTTCTGCCGTCATGTGTTAAAAACAGTACTTAATGTTTTTTAAATGTTTTTTAATTCAAAGTAGTTATTTACTTTTAAAGTATTTATAATATGTTTCATTTAGGTCTAATAAAATAAAGTCAGACTGAAAACAGCAAAAGTAAAAGACATAAACATGTCAGTCAGTCTATTTAATAACATAAATTACAAGAATTATCATTAGATCCAAACTTGTAATAATGTGTGTTGACAGTATTCTTCCGCGTCTAGCATTGGCGTCTCTTCGTTTCAAATAAACAGGTCCAAACGCGTGGCGACAACTTGTTGACTCAAGTACATAAGCCACGTGCGATGTGCAGTGCAGCGATGCCAATCAAGCCCGAAACGGCGAGCTAAATTTAATCCTTCTATAACTTTTTAGCCAGCAAAAATAACGAATTAGTCCCATCATGTTTTTTAGCCTGAAAGAGAAAAATCTAGTCCTATTCTTAACCTGCAGTTACTTTTGATCAGAAGAACCGACAATTTTTTAACTTCAATCTAAGGAAATCGGATTGCAACGTCGTTTGATCGAAAGCGTGGTCACGTGTGATCGTGAGCCAGCCATCTTCAGCCCCAGTTCAGCTCCTGTTTTCCTTCGGAAGAATAACCCTGTCTCCTAAACGGTCGAGGCTGTCGGACCAAACATTGTAAAAACTTGTTTTCTCGAGGACTAATCAAAAGATCATGCAGCAACTTGAGTAAGGTTTGGGCGTTACCAGACGACTGAGTTAAACAAAGATTTTTTTCTGGTGCCGGACGCTAGTTTACACTGGATCACATTTAATTTTTAAGCTTGTTTATTTTTGTTTATGCCTTCGTTACATCAGAATTACATTTTATTTGTAAATTTTCTTTCTTTCAGGCACTCCTTACATACGGTAAAATAACATATTCTATGATGTACGTAAAAAGTCTTTGAAATGTATTTAAATAGTTTTCCGAATACTTAGGACTTTTCAAAATGCATTCAGTATTTCGATACTTTTCCGAAATATTTTTAACATTTAGTATTTCAATACTTTTTGGCAAGTATTTAGTATTTAAAAACATTTGAAAGTATTTATGCCCATCTCTGACTACTTTCCACTGGCATACAGAGTGGCAACTTGGTTCCTCTACAGATTACAGTTTGGTATACATAACCACAGCACAACTAGGCTGCCAAATGTAACTAATTTCAGTGGAAGTGCCGTTGAGTGATATATTGTTTATAAATTAGTCAACTCCGTTTCAGCTTATTGTGTCTAAATTAGCGACCATAAAAACGGACGTAGAGGTTAATAATAATCCTTCAAATACGTAAGAAACATTTTTACTTTCTGTCTAATCGTTGTCATGTAGTGGTTTACGTGACTCAACGATCATTCAGAAAGTAAATATATGGGTGTTTGAAGGGACATACCTAGGCAAGAGCCATGACTGCAGCTGTGCAACAGTGCCACGGAAAACTGCAAATCTTGCTATTTCACAGCTTGATCATAGCTCATCTGGTTGTACTTTTGAAGCGTTAGCTATTTTCGGTGAAAAATGGCGTCCTAGATACTGGCTTTAAATTTGGCTGGTGTTCAATACATGCAAGTATTTTCTAGCTAAATTTAAAATTAACACCTGTTCCAGGCCGCACCCACGTCATCCTCGCACATTTTCATGTACGTGTGTTGCTGCGTCCGTGTGCGTGTAGGGTGCGTCATGTGTACTAGTCCAGAGTTTCTTTTATTGCCAGAAGTCACTGTATCGTCTAACTATGCGTTACCAAATGTCGCAATGCAGTTAAGTTATGCCTTGCTTAGAAAACGGTGCCAGTCGTGATTTGGAAATAGCCTTACGCACGTCGAGCTTATATGCAATATGGAAGGAGTTAAATTACCAGATAGTTTTGAATTCGTGCGTCTACCGGCGAAGGGGAAAGATGAGCAAAATTGAACAAGAGTAAAAAGAAAAAGGAATCTATCATAAAATAAATCTAGAAATGTACCAAATGCTATATTTCATTAATTCTCATAATGTGTAGTCTGCTTTAAAAAAAATTATTTCAAATGTCTCTTAGAAATATTTGTTTACAGGTTGGCTCAATAATAAAGCAATAGTAAGTAAGTTAATAATGAACAATGAAAGTTACGATATGTGAGAATGATACGATATGAAATGATGATAAGATTAATAATGAAAAATTGTATCACATATTCAAATAAATACCACGACATGTAATTGTCTTTAATTAATAATGTACTTCTTATTAATTATTTAGGAAGTTTTGAAAATGACATTGAATATCTCCTAATATTTTATAGTCTCGTAAAGACAGAAAAAATTACTAACTTTGTAGGATTAAATGATGTGCCCAGAAGCATTCATGTTTATTTAAAAACTATCTCATTATCGCCAGCGCAACTAAAAAGAATTCGGTAATGATGAAGCATTATACTTGTATGTCATATATGATAGAGGAAGAGGTGTGTACAGAGGAAAAAGGTACAATTTTCTGATGAAATTCAAAACATTTATTACGTGGTGTGTTAGCGTCAAGCTTTATAACCAATGAGAGCATAAAGGTTCCTTCCTTTTGCACTTTGCGACCAAAATAGTAATGTATTAAACGAGAGGGAAGTGACAATTAAACATACTCATTTGAGCACATAAATTTTTGAGTAAAATTTCTGAGCAAAGTAATCGAATTCATTTGGCGTAAATATGCATAAAAGGCAACTAACAAAACGCTTCAGCACTAGAATGTTTTTTATTTTCTTGATATTATAAAGCACTTGGTAATTGGTCGACTTCACCAATTTATAATAGAAACTAAATGAGATTTGCATCGTTAACAATACACTGTGACATACGAACAATACATTAAGACGCGGCAGTATCGCAGTAAGTGAGCTGTTTTTGGTCCAACTCGTTATATAATATGTGTCGTTTAAAACGACTGTGACTTTGAAGTGTAAAATGAAACATAGAGTATTTTATTCCATTATTAAATTATGCTAATATTGCAGAGCTATAAAATAATAAATGTAAAATAATAATAAGAGAGCGAGGTTCCTCTACCCCCCTTAATGCCCGGGTGATTTTCGAAAAAAAACACATTTTGTGCCGATTCCAAATGCTTAACTAATTTAACTTCTCACCTATTGCATCTTTAAAAATGTATTTAGTTTTAAATTAAAGCTAACATTTGTCTCTAGCCTTCTAAAGCACTCACAGATTTCCTTCCCTCCTGAGAGAGATGGGAGAGACCCCTCTCATCTCTGTGGGGTTTATTCCAACTAAAAACTTGATACTAACTTTCTATTTCTGCAGTAACGCTTTGAGGAAACGTAATAAAACTATTTAAAACTTCGTAAATGGAATTTTGAGCCTCATAAATCTATCCTAGGTATATATTTTGTTCTGATTTTAATCTAATCGTTATCGTTATTTGTAAATTCTTGAATATATTGTTGCCTTCATTTTCACCGATAATATTGAAACCGTCTATTACTCGTTCATTCTGTCATATAAGTGAAGAATGATTTGAATTTATGTCCAGTGTTTATAATTTATAGCCCGTCGTTATACCAATTAATTTATCCGTTTTTGGGTTCGCTGGTTTGCTCGAAATGACCGCTGGACGCGGTTGGTTCCTTCACTCAGAGACAGCGCTCCATAACTGCGGTGTCCGTGGCATTCGCTAGCGCGGACGGGAGCCTCGGTCCCTTTCCCCCCAGGAAACGTACAATTATTTTACTTGACATGCACCCGTGGAGATTGATTTTATGTTTAAATTGAAACTAATTTAAAGTTTGTGGGTGCAGTAGATTAGAACTTAGTGTGGGCACAAAATGCGGTATATCGAGTAAATAGGCCGAGAACTGAGGGGCCACGAGAACCTTTCTCCCTGCCCTAAAGGGGCGTAAGAAATTTTTAAAGTGCATGAAAATGTTGTACACGGTACGAGCATCAAGTTGGTACTAATTTCAAGTTTGTACGTCTTATAGTTTAGAAATTACCCTATTTGTCCGGGTAATTCAGAGGTTCCTTCGAAGGTTTCCAGTTAGGTGCCCAAAAATGGCTTGCCGGTCGTTTAAAAATGTATTTTACAAAACAGTTCATTCAAAAATAAAATTTATTGTACGAGATTCTCGTCTAGCACTTATAGTTAATATATATAAACAGGGTGATTTAAATTTGGAATAGTAGGGTAAACATTCAGAGCATTTGATGTTTTTTAGGGTCACACATTTACGTGGGTGTATTACAGGTAGTAGAACGTTGAAAATAATAAAAACCAGAACAATTTTGAAATATCACAAATTTTCACTAGATTTTTACTACCAAGATTTGAAGTTAAATAAAAAAAATTTTCAGGGTAATGGAAATATCAGTTTAAACTCGAGAGATGTGTGACACCATGTTAAACGCCCAAAAAGTACGATAGACCTGCTTCCTATTAAATTTTTTGATAATGAATGAAATGCTACGTTCTGTTGAATATTCAGATAATGATTATTTATTTCATATCATTCATGTTTCCCAGATATCTGATTATCTTCATAGCATTTGCAGTTTATTTATTTTCATGATACAGCCCCAGTTATGGCGCATAAATTGGAATCATCAGTATTTAATTATTTTACGCTCAGTGACGATAGAAAAAGGTTTGTCTGGAAGTGTAAATGTAAAGGTGCTACAGAAGAGTGTGGTGAAAAAATTAGCAGCTTTACTGGAGGAAAATCTCATTCACCCACAAGAGCATCAAATTTGAAGAGGCATCTGAATAGAAAACATCGTGATATTTTTGAAGAAGGTCATATGAAAGATGAAGAAGCAGCCGGAAGCGTTAGAGCATTGACGTCACAGCAAGAAAAGCAACCGGACATTACTCCATTTTTGACCACTAAAAAGATAACTCTAACAATGACAAAAGAGACATTCATTTCCGCCATCATTGAAATGGTTGTATAAGATTCTGTTCCCCTCTGATTTTTTTTCACTGCCTGCCTTTCGAAAACTTAATGGTGAACTTGCAAACAAGCTGGGAGTCTCCTTAGATAGGGATAACAAACGGTCACTCATTATTCAAGAAGCAAGTCACCAAAAGCTACTGCTCAAGAATCTAATTGAGGATAAATTAATTTTTTTGAAGATGGATGCAAGCACACGTTTGAGGACGAATTACTTCGCAATGAACGTTCAATTTATGAATGATGATAATGAGGTAGCCATCCGGACATTAGCTGTAAAAGAGACAGAAGCAGATCATTCAAGTGATTCTGTTAAAAAAATTGTGTGTGATATGGATGATTATAGCTTTCACATAGAACAAATTCTGGCAATAGTGACAGACAATACGAGCAACATGATAAAAACTGTGGACAAATTAAATCAAGATGTTGGTGAGCAAGAACAGGGTGACAGTGATGATGATTTCAGTAGAGTGACAACAATTATTGTCTAGAACGACTCTGAATCAGAAGAATCTCGAGAGAACCCTGATTGTTCTAGTGAATTCTATTCATTACTGGACTCAATTGTAATTGATACAAAAATACAGCATATGCGCTGTGCAGTTCAAACTCTTCAGTTAGCTATTTGTGATGGACTAAAGGGAAACCCCGCAACAAAATTAATTGGCATGGTAAGGGTCATCGCAACTCGGGCCCGAAATCCAAAGATTGACGCTATTCTGAGAAGAAGAGCAAAGAAAGGTGCAATTAATGATCAGGCAACACGATGGGGAAACACTTATTTAATGATAGAACGCATCCTTGAATTAAAATCTGTGTTATCAGATATGGCTAACCCTGATTTGACAATGTCAGATTTTCACTGGGAACAAGTTGAAAGTCTGAAAGAAATCTTATCTCATGCGTATGTGGTGACAAAAAAACTACAGTGCTCCAACATGACGCCAGGGTCTTTCGTGAAGGAATGAAAAATGTTAATTTTTCGCCTGACTCAAATTGAAGGACTTCTGGCAAAAGATCTCAAGGACTCAATGGTGCGACGAGAAGACACCCTTCTTGATAATAACCTCTTACTGGCAGCAGTTTATGTAGATCCCATGTACGGGGTAAGTCTAAGTGAAACTCAATTAATGATAGCAAAAACTGCATTTTTAATGTAGCTCTTCGCATGACAGCATTAGACGAAGAAATTGAAATTCCAGTTCAAGAACAGGAGAGCACAACTAGTTCTTCTGCTCTGAATGTAAATTCGTCTCCAGCAACATCCAATTCTTCCGAAGATGAATATGAAAAATTTTTAGATGGCAAAGAAAATGCAAAAAAACGACAACGGACCGAAGCAAAAATCCTGACACGGTACCATGTAAAATCACGAAATTCAGACATGATTTTTATGCTGCGCTCACAAAGGTAGAAAGTTTTGACCGGACTTCAAAACTAACGGTTAATGAAGCCATACCATCGTACCCAAAAATTGTTCAGGATGCTGCAAATGCTGTCACTGCTTTACCACCAACCCAAGTGAGCGTTGAACGCCTGTTTTCGGCTCTCCGCATCATTAAATCTGATTTGAGAGGACGAATCAAAGAAGACCTGGTTGATGCCATTCTCTTCTTGAGAACTAATTTAAAATAATTTTTTTTAGAATGTAGCCTGTAGGTATGTTTCTTTCTATATATTGTTTTGTATTCTATATTTTCTCGTTTTATGTGCATATTTCCTCTCTGACAAGGGTTACCAATAACAGGAATTAACTTTGTTATGTAATGATTTACTTTCTTTCCTTCAGTATTACGTAGTTCTGAAGTCCTTATGTCATATAGATCTTTTCTAGTCTTTAGGTTATGCAATGATGCATTGATTGAAAATGAGTAGTCTTTACTGCAACCTAAAGTTATGTGGTGATTATATATAATGAAAATTTTAGTATTTAAGTTATAATGATATCATGCTAATGAATAGTTTTTGCCATAACCTAAAGCTATGTTTTGATCCCTAAAAACTTCTAGTCTTCAAGTTACGTTATCATTATTGATCATAGAATTAGCTTATAACAATGTTTATCAGTGGATTAATTGATTAGTTAATTGATTTTTTAGCAATACGTAAAACGTATTTCACATTGATCTCTTTGCTTTGTATACATTCTACAACGTTTTCACATCAATTTAATATCCGAGTCAAGTTAAAATTAATCCAAGTCAAGTTCAATTTAATCCAAGTTTAGTTCAAATTAATCCAAGTCAAGTTCAAATTAATCCAAGTCAAGTTCAAATTAATCCAAGTCAAGTTCAAATTAATCCAAGTCAAGTTCTAATTAATCTAAGTCAATTTCAAATTAATCCAACCCTAAGTTGAGTTAAGAAATGACATAATCACTCGTTAATTTGAGCATTTTTTGTGTTAAGTATGTCTCTATTGGATGTGATGAGCAAGACAATCGTTTTTCCTTTCAGCGAGGAATGCATAAAATTTCCACCGGTGTTGCAATCTAAAGACAAGCTGTCGTAAAATGTGCTAAGTCTGCAGCATCAGGAGGCATAGTGTGATTCAGATCTTTGAGCGGTGTAAAAGATACATGTCAATTTTAAAAATTTCGTATCATACTACACATTAAAGTTGTTTTAGAATTCTAAATTAATGGCAGTATGCATCCATTAAAATATTCTTGTTCAAAAGGTAATTTTTTTGTTAACACATACACATAGAAGTATCGTGGATTTATTTACGCTCATATAGAGATTTATTCGCGTGAAATTTCACTTTATCCCATTTGTGAAGTCATATATACATGCTACTACATGAGATTACCATTGGACGATATGTTGAATTAATCTAAAAGAAATATAGCAACGAAGTCCATTTTTCGCTCGTTCAAACGCTTTTCCTAAAAACAAGTTACAATTTGTTACATCGACAGAGATGATGTATTTGCCTTGGCTTATTATTTTGAAGCAATGGCAACATTTTTATTGCTAATGCAGGAATGAATTTGTATGGTAATGTACTGATATATATTGTAATCAAACGGTATCGTACATTAGTACTCAGTGAATCACATTTGTATATTTTTTCAAAGATTAAATCTATATATCGTCCAATGGTAATTTTATGAAGTTGCATGTATAAATGACGTCATATGTGTGATAAAATGGAATTTCACGCATATTATTCCCCATATGAGAGTAAATAAATCCTCGATACTACGTGTGTGTGTAACATAAAATTACCTCTGAACATAATAATCTGAATGGATGCATATTGCTATTAATTTGGAATCGTGAAACAACTTTAATGTGTAGTATGAAACGAAGTTTTTATAATTGACTTCTATCTGTTACTCTGCTCAACGATCTGAATTACACTCTGCCTCCTGATGCTGGATAGTTACCACATTTTACGACAGCTTGTTTTTATAGTGCAGAAATTTTGTGCATTCCTTGCTAAAAAGAAAAATGTTTTTCTTGCTCTTTACATCCAATAGATACATTTTTAACACAAAAAACGCTCAAATTAACGAGGGATTGTCGATTCTTAATTCAACTTAGGGTTGGATTAATTTGAATTTGACTTGGATTAATTTGAACTTTACTTGGATTAATTTGAGCTTGACTTGGATTAATTTTGACTTGACTTGGATTAATTTGAAGTGAAAAGGTGGAGTCTTTAGGTTAAATTAAAATGCATCGAAAATGGAAATTTCTGCGTATTTCTAATGCTATACCTTGAATTTTGTTTGGTTCTTTCAGGATTAAATATTCTTTCACTATATTGTCATCATGTTTTATTTGCATGTTCTGATCACTCTTTAGGTTTCGCGGAAGCTGTATATTTTTATAAGTTTAAAGGGTGTAATAGCATCTGCTTTTCGGTATTATAAAGGGTGTTCTTTAAATACGGAACCCGAAAAAATCTTTGATAACTTTTGATTTTAACCTTTTTGTATTTTTTCAGCACTGGAGATGGAATTAAAACATTCCGAAATGTTTGCCATAAAAAAGAAATAAATAAAAATGTTTATTTTTACGTTGGTTCTTCTTTTTATTTTACTTTTGATTCGATGAACGGATTTTTTCGGGTCCCTTTTGTAAAAAACACCCTGTATTTCGATCATAGTCATTGGATCAACCATTTTAATTTCGCTGGATTTGGTACATACTGCCGTAGAAAAAATTTTCATGCTGATCTATACATCTCAGGGCTGGTATTTCCTACCTATGCCTACTCAGAAGGTACGTGCCTGTTATATATAAATACATATAATGAAAAACCTTGATTTTCAATTCCTCATCATTAATTCAAACGACATTCTTAAATAAAGAATTCAAAAAACACACATACTAATTGCAACACCTGCAACCATTTAGAAATATATTTATCTTAAAAATAATGAATAAGTGGAGTCACAAAATTCTGAAAAGGTCGAGTCCGAGTCGGAGTCGGAAAATTTTGGAAAGGTGGAGTCGGAGTCTGAGTCGCAAAATTTTGGAAAGGTGGAGTCGGAGTCGGAAAATTTTGGAAAGGTGGATTCGGAGTCGGAGACGCAAAATTCTGAAAAATTTGGAGTCGGATATTTATTCCTCCGACTCCGCAACCCTGCTGTTAACCAATCATTTCCTAATAAATTCAATTTCACGGTAAAATATTTCAAAAGTACTAGATAAAAGATTTGCATCATGAAGTAAACTATTTATACAAGATTTGACGTCTCCTTTATGAACACAACTGAAATAGTTTCTTCCAAAACCAGCAAATGTTGGCTTCCTATAGAGAGAGAGGTAATGAAAATGCTAGGTAATGAGAGAGAGAGAGGTAATGCTCGCCATAGCCGTGTGTGTATAGGACCTGACTCCGTGCGGGGAGACCCGGGTTCGAGTCTCGGCGCTGGTGGCGATTTTCTCTGTTGGGTCTAGGAGAAAAATTCTAAGCACAAGACCCCACTCTCCCCAGGTGTCTGAAATGGGTACCGGTCTTGACCGGGGGAAAGCGTCATGGCGTCATGGTGTTAGTTATAAGGCATTTGAAAAACCAATGTAAAAGGTGATATGTATCATGCTTCAATTGGAAATAAAGCATCCGAAGATGCCGATGTTTTTTTTTTTATGAATCCGGAATTTGACTTTTTCCGAAGAACTTCGAAAAACTAAATTTAACCATTGTGTTCTATTTTCATTGTAAGTTTCATATTGAGATGCCATACCTTCAGATTTCTACCTCTCCATATTTCCTATTTCATGTTTAGTCAAAGCTAATACACTGAGGATTTCTGTGGTAGAGTTTTACGAATTTTCGAGAAGAAATAAGCTCTCAAAGAGTCGACTGTTCTTTGAATCCCCTCGTCCAAAGAGGCTGTTGCACTTGATCTTAATTTGAAGACCTAGCAGTCCATGCGTCGGAAATGATAATCTTAATTTTTAAATAGGTTCAGAATTTCTCGACCAGTTAAGCAACTATACCAAAGCAAGAAGAAATCTGACTTATTTTCTTTGTTTTCTTAACGATCCGAACGCTTACACGAGCCATTGCTTGACAAAAAAAGGGATCATTTGAACTCCCTGATTTCCCGTACTTCAAGCTACCGAGTTTTTCGCTTTAGTGGAGCAAGAAAACTTAACGAAAATTCCTTGCAGCTCTGCTATCCAGTTACAGAACGCTATTTCATGCAATTTTAATCCTTGCATGCCCTTCAAACCTGTTGCGGGCGTTTTTTGCGATCTTGAGCAGCCCCGAAATGAAGCCGCCTCTATTCCGTTGTGCAGTGTTGTACTGAGTGTTGTATTTGTTCTTATTAGGATACTTTTTGTTGGTCTATTGTTTCAGTTAAAGTCTCATTTATAGTTAGTAGATAGACAGATTATTTCATCTGTTATACATTAGTGAGGAGTTTTAATTATTAAACCTCATATGCCAGGTTTCAGTTCATAGAAGAAGATGGTTTAGGTTTTCTTGAATAGCAATTCTTTTTCACTCGTTAAACACCCTAATTTAAAGTCATCTGCGTGTTTGCTAATTTCACAGACAAATCTGAGGTTAAGGTCATTGATGTGGATGATGATGAGTAACCACCGTGAAACGCTCCCTTGGGAACTCGTCAGGTTGATTGTGTTCAATTTCAAAAAAACTCGTGAATCATGAATTTTTAACAGCTCCCAGTGAGCTAGCTGTGTATCTATCGAGAGCAAATCTGTATACCAAAGTTTTCCACTTTATCCTTACGCTTTCTGTGGAGAACTCCACCGTAGGTTTTTGGGAAGATCTACGGCTTTCGTAGTGTCGGAAATTCGGGTGACTCCTTAAAGTAGTCAAATAAGTTTGTGACAGGGGCATTTTTCCCGGAACCTGTGACAGGTGTTTGCACAAACCAAATTTTACTGTTTCCAGCTGATGATCAGATTTATCCCATAACGTCTAATGTAAATGTTCAGGATTTAGTCTTAACTTCTGATTTTTCAGTTGAGCCATCGTTGATTATAAGCTGTGCTTCAGAAATACCATATTGAAATCATCGATTATTGACTTCTCTATCGATGTGAAAATGATGGTGTTAGAGCTTACAACTTTATGGCCGATATACTAGCATTTCTACGTATTTCATAGATCAGATTTTTTGTGTATTTGTTAATGGATGAGAGAATCGGAATAAGCACGTGCCCGTATTACAACGGTTTTGTTGTACATAGCTAAAGCAAGTGACAATATTTACTTCTTTGATCATCATTTCGCCCAAGTTAAGAAAAAGGATTTGCCAACATATTATAACACAAATATCCACTAACCACAATCACACGTTGCTGGTTAAACATTAGTCAAGTGATCAGTACTTTGTAAAATTAACTCTTATTTTCAATCATGAAAATAATAAAATGCCCCGTTAGTTCAATTAGCATAAAATTTAGCCCATTTAGCCCAGCTAAATGCTTGTACATTAGTAATGTAGGTCCAGGATATAACAAATATGGAAAGGTTTTTACTGGATCAGAGTAACAAAAATTTATGCTAGCATCTTTCAACTACGCAGTATGCTATTGTTGTTCTTATAATTGGCTTATTAAATTAATTGTTTTTGATACCGAAGAAAAATTTTGCAAACAATGAAACTGCAATAAAACAGTAAGAGTAACAAACAACTTTTAATCGTTTTGAAATCCATGTGGTATAAGCTTACAGTAATGTTTCGGACCTTGTTTCATAATCAGCTGTAAAATTCTGAAAATGCAAACGGCGAATTAAAGTTGGATCGATTAACATCTTGTAATACAAGTGAAAAATGTGAAAAAGCATTTGAAAAAAATATCCTTCATAAGAGGCTCAAAGACTAATATGCATACCTAGATCGTGGAGCCGGAAGAAACTAATGACCAACCAGTTGCACGGGGTGAGCACCTGAATCTTGTCTTTATGTAATGATTCTAATTTCCTAAGCTTAGAAATGCTTCTAAACATTTAATAGAACAATTAATTTCTGAAATCTTGAAATCGCAGGCTAATTCTTATTTGAGACTTCATGAAAGATATGGATATTTTTGTAAAATAATTCCAATGTGCTCCGCTCGTCCAACACGCAGTGTACGGCCGGTTGAGCTGACACACGCAGATGCGCTCTGTGAGTATCAAAATTTACTAACGACACGATAACGGAGACACAAAGGAGTATTGTCCTGGAAATGGGAAATGACCCTGATGTCGAATCATTTACCAAAACAAAATGGAACGAAATATACAGGAAAAGTAAAAATAAAAACAAATTTAATTCTCGTTTTAAAGTTTCAGAATACTGGCCAAAGTGCGGCATTGGGGAGAAAACCTTTTTTTTCGCTGCAGTTATAACAGGATGACTATAAATATATCTCTTGCTGTCATATTAGTTAACTAAAATTTAACTAAGTTCAAGGAAAGTCGATTATTAAAAACGAATGTGAACATGATCTACATTCATAGCCTGAAAATTGGTAGCTCAGACAAGTTTTGTAGCCACAAGCCAGGAGAGTTTCAATACTGTTGAACAGAAATTAATTTAATCAAAAAAGGTGATAAGTGTAACTTTTAGCGGAAAAGAGGGCTTACAGAAAACTATAGTCTCAAGTTTATTTTCCCGTCTTGTCGACTGAGTCTCTAAAAATGACAACTGACTATTTTTCACACTTTCCGTGGTAAAGCAAATTGATGCGTACTTTGTGTTCTTATATTATAAGAAAAAGAGGCATGGGACGGATCTCGAAATACACTTATTTTTGCTTGTTTATTTATATTTTCGGATGCAGAAACGTAAGACGCTCTCTTGGGTAGCGATAAATCTCTTTCTAAAGCAGTGAGCCAGTGCACTTGTTTTATTCACCGAAATGCATAGTTACTTTTGATTAGAAATTTAATCCTAAGTAGTAGCAGAGCGTTTAGTGAATGTGATTGTCATGATTTTCAGTTTTCCGTTGTTTGCATTAAAACGAAACTCTCCATTCCGCTACATCAAACTCACGACACTCCTGCATGTTATCGTGAGGTGTTTGCATATTGAGATGTCACATCTTCAGATTTCAACCTCTTCATATTTCCTATTTCATATTTAGTCAAAACTCATACACTGAGGATTTCTGTGGTACAGTTTTACGAATTTTCGAAAAGAAATAAGCTCTCGAAGAGTCGACTGTTCTTTGAATCCCCTCGTCCAAAGAGGCTGTTGCACTTGATGCAAATTTGAACACCTAGCAGTCCATGCGTCTGAAATGATAATCTTCATTTTTAAATAGGGTCAGAATTTCTCGCCCAGTTAAGCAGCTATACATAAGCAAGAAAAAATCTGACGTGTTTTCTTTGTTTTCTTACCGATCCGAACACATATACGAGCCATTGCTTGACTTGCAGTCTAACTTTTTCGCCGCATGCACGCGTGTTTTCGTCGCCTAAGCGATCTATGCAATTAATTAAATCGCTTAGGCGGCGAAAAACATGCATGCAGGCGGCGAAAAAGTTAGATTGGGTTCCGACTTGTAATAGCTAAGCTGTGCATTCGAATCACTTGTGTAAAAAAAGTAGAAAATTTTAGAACGGCAAACGAGACTAAACGCCTGTGCTTCAGTTTATTCATCAAATAGTAAAATAAAAATCTATTTCTTCATGGTTTGATAGAAACATTTTTAGCGACGGAAATTGTCTTTGGCGTTTTGAAAGTCATTTTCAGCCAAACCGAAATTTACCAACAGTTTGAGAGGTAAGATGGAAGCACCATTTAGTATAGAGTTAAAGAGAACGCAGATTCAGTGCACATGGTGTGTTCCTACAAAAGATTCTCTGCACACAGAAACAGGTATGCCTACCTAGCCTAAACTGCAACAGTCCAAGAGCGAAAATGCTAAGGACTGACTCACCAATAATCTAACTTTTTAGTCAAGTATGTTCTGAATAAGATAAAAAACATCAAGGTTCAGCTAATTTTGTTGCATATTGTTTCCACGTGTCGTTTGAAAGTCATGTGTTTGTCCAACCAAACGCCAAGGTTTTTTACTTCGTCTACAGGCTTCATTATATCGTCTCCAAATGTCAGCGTAAGTTTTGTAAACTTTCTAACAGCATTCTTTGATAAAAAAAATGGACTGCAGTTTCCTCTGGTCAAGTTTTGAGCCATTTTGGTCACACCACGATTTCCGGTTCTTTAGAAGGATTTCAGCGTTGACTTGTGTTTCAGCTATCGAACTTGTCATGACAATTTGGATATCAAGAGCATGCAGTGAGATTTTTGTGTTTGCTGGCATGGTGGGCAAATCATTAACGAAAATGGAAAATAGTGACAGACCCTGAATTTTCGTTAGTTAAATAACTTCTTGCCTTCGTAAGACAGACCAACTTAGATGAGCAAAAAAGTCATTTGCAATGGTTGGCGACATTTTGCAATAAAACACACTGCATGAGAGTGCTTCAAAAGGCCGATGTCAGGCCATTGTGTGTCTATTCTGAGGGTTGATATTTTCTGCCAATAATTTTCAAGTTCTACACTGTCGTACGCTCTGCAGAGATCAAGCAGTAGTAAAAGAGTTATTTAATTTTTGGTCTATAGCATTGTATGTTTTTTGTGATGTTAGGTAAAACACCTTGAATACTGGCGTTCCGCCTGCCAGTACATTCAATGAGAAAAATTACAACTTCTTTTGACACACTTCAGTGTCATACGTTCATCACAATCCAACTCACAACTGTGTGTCATGACGATGCTATGACACTTGAGTGTGACAAAACACATTAACGGTAGCCATGCGCAATTGGGGGAAATTTACGGAACCTCAAACAAAATTAAATAGGCCTGCTATCCATCTTCTGATTTAATAAAAACGTTGTACTACAACGAACATACAGAGACCCAATAATTAATTTTTGGTCTTTGTAAAAAGTATTGTCAGATCAATCGATTTCATGATGATAAAATTTTCACTCAACAAATTACTGCAATAAAAAAGTTAATGGTTATGACAGCTATCCAAATCCCTTTAAAATAATTGATATCGTTAGAAAGAAACCTATCAAAAATGAATTCTAAATTCGATCGACGTCATTCAAATCAGTTAAATTGAATTGAAAACGTTTTCCAACAGTTTTTTTTTATAATATAAAATTATGTATCCGAATGATTGTGAAGGTTAGAACGTTCATACTTTATCTAATGAAGAAAGCTATGACACCTTAAATTTTGTTGCAGTTTAACGACAAAATTTTGTACGTCAAAAATAGACTCATGTATAGTAGGAATTAAAGCCCTAATTCTAGACAATTGTATCAGAGGAACAAATAAAACGATGAAGAACGAAATTTAGCAGCTGTTTGGATGTTTTTGTGTGAATTCATAAACGTTTAAACGAACGTGAGTAAATTTTTTTCCATACCATGTCATTCGGAGTCAACTAAAGTAACCGAAATTTCGCAGAGTTAGAGGTGTCTAACACAATTACATAAGTATTTGTTCAGTTTCATGCTGAATAAAATATTGCTGGATCAATCTGTACGCACATCATCAAATTTTGATTAAATAGCTCATCACTGAAAAATGTTTATTCTATTCTCATTGAAAGGTAAATATAACAATACCAATAAAAAATTACACCCATAGTTTGTTGCCTGGATTAAAGTAGAATTAATGTTCCTTTAAACCTCCCTAATAACAACATAGGTTAGTTTAGAGGTAAAATGCAAGAGAAGAGAGGTAAGATGGAAGCACCATTTAGTATAGAGTTAAGAGAACGCAGATTCAATGCACATGGTGAGTTCCCACAAAAGATTCTCTGCACACAGAAACAGTAAATTAAGAAAGGAGTTACTTCGTTCCAGAAGTGGTTTTGTTACGTAATTTTTTCGAAAGTACAGTCGCATTTTACATGTAAAAGGCCTAATTCATTCCAAGGCCCCCAATACTACCCTCTAAACTCTTTAAAATTATAAAAGTATACCAATTTTATAGGCAATATGTTTTAAAAGTGAAAGAAAATCATTTTCATTTATTAAACAATTACAATGAATAAGATATGCAAACCATTTACGATTGGGTTGGGCAACTATGTAACTCTACGTGTTAGAAATCCGTGACGAACGAGGGTCAGAGGCGCACTAAAAGCATTATGGGTATCATGGAGATGCAGCTTCCTCCTAACCAATGGGAGGACAGCAGGCTGTTGTGAGATAGCCAATGGGAGAGCAACTCTATTGCGCTAAAATAAGAAAAATACGGGATGCTACAAGGGAATTCAATTTTCAGGGGTTAACGTTTTTCGTTTCGGAACTTGAATTTTCTTTCGCATTCATAGGCGAGAATTTTACGTAAAGGCGTTTCGTAACTTGGATTATTCGTTAGTTGGGTTTTTCGTAAGGTGAGGTATGACTGTATTAAGAACTTGCTTCAAACATGACGTGACATTGCAATTTCTCTTCTGACATACCTTAGCTGTTTTTTTGTGATGAAGTGTGGTGAAAAATGAGTGTATTTCTGAATAAACCTTTTAATTGACACCAACGATAACTTCAGGGAAATATTACGAGTTTATTTATTGTTTTTCCCCTACTCTAACTCATTTGTACCGATAGTTACTTTCTGATATACCTTTGCTAACTTGCCACTACTAATTTAAAATTTCTTTGCAGAAGCTCAAATTATGTTCTGAATTGCCTATGCGGTAGAAGCATAAGAGGATTGTCATCAGTGTTAAGTCAGAAGATAGCTCGCGATCCAAGAATGACAGACATGATTTAAGTTTGTCGTACTTTTCCAGATGAACTTGGTTCTGACTCCAAACCGTGTTTTTATTATAAATTGATCTCAGAAACATCCAAAAATTGATATGAAGAGAACAGCTCAGAGATGTTCTGTCACTTCCTGTTGAAAGCTTAGACTTGTTCTGTACATCTGTTTCGATATACAGTCACAATTCAATTTGTGATCCACCCGTTGATAACAGTCCACAGTAAATTAGTAAAACTTTATAAAAATGTTTGAGCTCATTCAGTGATGTTCATTTAGATTTGCTGAAGTCTGAACCTAGAGACAGATGTTCATTTCATAGTGATTCCTCCAATGAAGCCCTTACTGATACCTCAAATAAAATATTATTACTGGTCTGGATGACCTGTAATAAAATGAAATGTTAAGTTTTCGTGATGAAATGTTAAGTTTTTTAACTCGTAGTAGTTGAATATTAATACAATATGTTGCGTATTGGACATTCCTTTCATTCCCATAATGTTGATATTTGAATTGCTCTGATACATCAGTGTAAATGTTAAACTTCAAAATGAATTTCTTTTTGATGAAAAACGGATAACCCAGTGTATTCACTACAAGCAATTACTTTTCAATGATGTTTGTGTTTTTGAAATAAATATGTTTATGAAAATTTTGTACATAAATAAGGATAGACATAAAAACTTATCATATGAACCAAATAAAATTTACCAGTTTTCAACAGCATTCAATGGTCAACATGGATAAAGTTATTTAATGATACTGCAAAAATGTAAAGTTGGTCTGTGATTGCACACATAAAATTAAGCTGTGATGGCTTTCTTTGCAGTCCCTACCCGCAGAGGCTATGAATGATATTATCGCACACTGGTTGAACTGAGAGGGCTATCCACTGTTTAGCGAGAATTTAGCGCTCCATAGAAACTCTTGCTACGGATGTAAAAGCTGCATGAATCGGGATTCTACTTGGGCGTCTAAATTTCCAATCATCGAAGCAAATCTCCAGTAGTACTAGCTGTAGCATCGTGGGTGTCGTGTTCTAAACCGAAGTTCCGCACTTGTTTCATCCGATTAGATGAATGAAGCGTCGTTTTGACGAACTCTTGTAAGTATATGTACGCCTATGTTGATAGCTTCTCTATTTCTTGTTTTCAGATGAGCGTCGATTAAAAAGCCTTGTTCGACTGGATGCGTTGGGTTTGGGTCATTCATCATTGAGCATGAGACAGTGTTGATGAGGCATTTCAATACAAATATAGTTCCATTTTCATTACAATTAAGCAATTGCTCACATGTGGTGCACATTTGATTTTAATTTACCATGTACTACAATATTTATATTCAATCACTAGATGAAGGAGCTCCAGCGATGCGTTGCGGTCAGTTTCCGGGACGCCACGCAGCGAATGTTGCAGCGCAACATAACGGCAGATGTGGCCAAACAAATGTCCCACTTTCGATTAGGACAAGCTCGTTAACGGACGAAAATCTCTATCAAGGAGCACACCACCTGTCAGTTAATATTAGGTTCGTGCAAAATCTGTTTTCATTCACTAGCATTTTGCCGTATTTCTAAAATCTTACGATGCAGAACAAAAATGAACTCAGTTAGGATGGTATATAAGGCTTGTTAGTTTCAAATACAGCATTATTTTCCTTACTGTCACCCGCCTTTGATTCTTAGTCCTATATCTCGAGTGTTCACAGCCGTAGTGCAAGTGTAGTCAGACCGTCAGTGGGGTTGGAGAGCAGAGCTGCAGCACTACCTGTCCGTATGGGTGGTCGTCGTAGAGGATCGGAGGACTCTGCGATTGCCGTGGTAGTTAACCATGGAGGTTTCTATCTCGCTGGGACACGAGCCAACGTAATTGAAAACTTTTGTATATACTACTGCTATAGTATTTCACAAATCAGGAGGGAGATCCTTGGGAGTATCGACTCCGTCTTCACTTCGATAACACGTATTTTCGTGCTGGCGAAAAGCATTACTTAGTGACCATTACTCATTTGCCCTCGAGTGCTTTGCATTTTACGAATGGTTGTCGTAAGCTCATACACTTATTTTTGTTCATTTACCTATGTCTTACATAGCCTTTTCAATTCTGTGCAAATGAAATAATTGAATGTAGATAAATTCTTTCCTTACAAACGACATCCAGATCGGTTATTATGATTGAGAAGAAAACGTAAAAACATTGCAGTACGTATAACCGGTAATTTAATGCTATCATGAATAAAAATACGCTATTTTATCATTCAAGTATTAGCTATACTTCATTGTATTCGATTATGATTTTAAGTTATTTCCAATGCATGGACATCAATCCTTAATGTTGCGTTTTAATCTCAGTTTGCTTTATCCATACGATATCACTTGAATCAGATTTGATCGCCTATATGTACTCGAAGTTACCTTTAATGTATATTACCATCAATTTTACAGCTCAGCTGAGCTTTAGCATGCCGATATCAAGCGTTGTATTCAGATTTAGGTTAGTCGACTTGGCGTATACAGCAGTAACAGCCTCTCTGAATACAGCCGTAGCCAGAGGGGCCAAATGTTGCGCTCACAACGATTAAAGCTTGCCTGGTGTGCTTTGGACACGATGATTGCAGGAACAGTCAGTCGGTAAATGGATATTTTATTTTATTGAGTTTTTATTTACACAGTTTATATTACTGATGTAGTTTAATTCATCAGATACTTTAGCTACAGTCGGCTATGGTGAAGATTTGAAGCAAAAGACATCAGCTATCCGAAGTACTGCGTCTTCGCAATTGGGCTGGCTCCAAGAAACGACGCACAATAAGTGTATTTGTTGAACAACAGTTTTGTTTTTTACTCCGATGTAAATCAGAGGCAATTTGATACGGATATTTATGTATGGTGGGATTTATCAACGTAATTGTCTCGTTTTCTGTAATGAAGAACACAACTTGAGCGCTCTTTGCTGGAACATTCATCAGTATTGCAGGTATTTTTTCTAATAATACTGCAGTGTTACTGGGTTCAATGGGCTAGACCCTGTAATATTAATCTGTTCAATTATCGCAAATTGTAAGAAACCACACGAAATGTATAGACAGCATTCAACAAGTTCGTTGAATTTTAATGAGTAATGTTGGAAATTTTTGCGCAATCTTTAAATTTTTGGTAATTGGCTAGATTTATTTCACAAGGTGAAATTGTTATCGGGAGCAATTTGCAATTTTTGGGAAATACGTTGCACTGCTTATGAATCATCCGGAATAGAGTGGTTAAAAGTGGCTATTTTGTCGTAAAAATAACAAAACAATGCCGATCATAAGCCCAACAAAATATAATCATCGAAACCTACAGATAAATTGCAATTTAAATTTACGAATGTTCCGACAGAAAGAAATTACTGGTAATTAACAGTTGTTATCGTCGGGGTTCGTCCGATACTTACAATAATTACCGGTAATTCACCGGTAATCCCACGATAATTTAGACATTCACGAAACTATTTCCGACGATATATCGTCTGTTTATCGGAAGAAATAGACGATAATTGCCGGTAACTAGTGATGAAAATTATCATCGGTCGGACGATAAAATTCAACCAGGGAAATGGGTTTCATGTCAATTATTTTTAATAAGTACCTAACCTCATGCAAAAATCTATTTCTCATGCTCATGCTAATTAAGGCTGTTACTCTGCTTCTTTTGTTCATTGTAAAAATACTATCCTAACTTGTTAATTTCATTTCCTAACCACTCTCAATGAATGAATTTTCCCAAATCCGTGTAACATTTCAAGTCCTTGTCTCTCTTCAACGAAGCATTTCTAACCACACAGTGATTAAAAAGTTTTCAATTCAAAGATCCCTGCCTTAAATTAAGTTCAAAAAAGTGCCGATCACCCTGTTAGGTCAGAGTATTATCGAATTATTCTGTTATTCAGGTAAAGAGTTCAGAAAAAGATAATTTATTAAAGTGTTGATTGCCTCCCGTACTCAATTCATTGTATTTGTCAATCATAAGTCCAGCAATTACAAAGGATGCAAGCTGTGAGCTTACTTTCAAATGTTGAATAATTGGAGTTGGGCTTATGCTCAGGTAAGGATTCCTAGGTGTTGAACCAACAAATGAAAACTATTTTGTTCATTCATTTATGAGAAATGTGGCAGTACGATGACCCTTGTATTTCTTTTCTAGCAATCGTGCTTATCAATGTTACCTTAAATTTTTTTGCAAAATTATCCTTAGTTTTTGAAATTTCGTACCTGAAACTCCCCAGAGATAAAAGCTGTAGTGGTCTCCCAGTTTCATGATATTAGGTTCTACATGAAATCATTGATGTGAGTTTCATGTTAACGAAAAGAAATTACTCTATTGCGGGACAGAGCAATCGTTATACAACACAATAGCCTTATTTTATAACGTAATCTCTCAACAGGACCGTGATGACGTGCACGTGTCAAAGTCGCCCGTGAATTGTTTCTAATCATTCGTCTTTGCCATGCAACGTTTTGGAGCCCTTATGCTCTACTTGGATTTGTTCGTATGTCTGTTCGTAGAGCGCTCTGATATTTGGTAATTTACTCATGTATTAACCTTTCTGGAGTGAGGGTGCACAAAAACCCAAACTATGCACCCCATTATATAACATACGAGTGAGGGTGCAACATACGAGGAGTGAGGGTGCACAAAAACCAAAACTATGCACCCCATTATATAACATAGGTACAATCGAGCGAAATGTTAATAAGCAGGAGAATCACAGGGGAAAAATTTATTCATATCTCGGGAAAACGTTCATTTTTCAAGCAACATTTTCCATGTAGCGTAAGTATTAATATTAACATCGAAATTTCCCACGAGAGATTTATTTTTTTAAGACCTAATTTTTTTCTATTCTGTTCGAATCCATGACAATTGAGCTTGTTTACTTCACGAAGTTATTGAATGAACTACCCTAATGAAGTCTGAAGGTATAGTTTTACATTAGATAGTCATCCCTGATGTTCATAACTCAGAGAACCCATTATTTAGTAAGATCATTAGTGAAGTGGTCAAAACGCAGAAGTTTTCCTGTATTATTGTAAATAAGTTTCACGACTTTTTGGCTTGGGTGTTCTTGGAAAGTTCAGTTTGGCTTTTAAAGTTTCTAATTTCGTTACATACCTGAATGGCCTGACCAGCATGGTTATGTACCCGGGAAAAACGCGGAAAAACAAGTTTCATTTGTGAGCTAACTAGTTTTTTTCCTCGACCGTGCCCCTGAACCACTCGATGGAATTACCCAGGGTTTCCAGGCAGTCACAATTCATTTGAAGGTGAATTTTTTTCTCTGTCAATGCCAGACAATCGAGAAAATACTCACTTAAACTTAATGAAATATTTTTCAGCGGTTTTCCGGTGTTATATTAGTGTATGTCAAAGTAGTTCGGTTTGAAGACATGTTTCATTTTTTTCATTTAAGCATGTGGGCCGTTGGGTTCAATCATAGCACGTACAATAAATCTCTAAAAAATTGCATTGAAATAATCCCCTGCCTCAAAGCTATACATAGCCATGAGAACCCAAAATATTAGGTTGTTGTGCTAATTACAGTTCATTGGTTGTAAAATAAAAAAATGAATGCCAATGATTTTCCTGGTCTATTTCACTTTGCAAACATTGCCAGTTTTTAATTTCAAAAAGCTCTCACACATCATTCCTGTGTGTTGGCTGTGAATGAAGTGTCATAATTAGACAAAAATTTGTGTGGAGAATTTATTTCGTAGAAGTTGAGAACACGAAGTATAATCTATTTCAAATCATAATCTATGTAAGGAATACAAACTTGATTAAATTTATGAGAGCGTACGTGACTGCATTCAGCAAAAAGAACACTTGAATATATTATACTTAAAGTCCATTTAAAAAATGCACAGTATAAAATATCAGCAAAATACACAGTTTATCCTATCTTTCAAACCAGGATGCAAGCGAATAAGCCCAGTGGCCGGAACAGGATGTTTGAAATAGATGTCGTTTTCATTTTTAATTACTGTTTCTGTGGCTTGCATCGTTATTGAGCTACTCAGCTTTCTTTATGGTAGAAATCATAATTTTAAACGAAAGCGTGTATTAGTGATTCAAATTTTTAAGTACGAGTTAAAATGTAAAAAACAATCAAGTACCTATTGCACCTGTCATCCTCTTGTACTGTCTCCATCAGCATTAATTTATGGTAGAAACAATAATTTTTAATAAACGTATGTCATCGAAGATGATTTTCATTCTAATTGCGGTTTGAAATGTTAAATAAAAAATTCTAGACCAATATTCCATTTATCATTCATTTTCACAGTATTTATAATAGTAAAGGCAGTAATTTCTTGGTCAGTAAAGCACCAATTTTGAAATGAAATTCATTTGATCGGTTTCTAAAGTTGTTAAACACGCTTATACAGAGTCATAATTTAACAGAAAATACCAGACCAGCGCTACACTTCATAAAATATTACGGTATCAACCACTTAACAGCAACTAAAATCATCTGTCATTCTTTTTTGAGTCTGGACCATGAGTCTAGCTCTACCGATTCGTGCATTTTATAATGATTGTCTATTTTAAAGAGCAAGCCAAGACTCATGACATCCAGTTTTTTTCCCTATGTATCTTCAGACAAGTATTGCTATCTGTGGTAATTCATATACTCTATGTTTCTACTACATGAACCAAGTTTTAATTTGTTTTCAGGTGATGATTCGACTTTCCCAAAATGCGCTGAAAATTCATTGGGGTTTTTATTTTTCACTCCCAATTTCCTAATTGCGTTTTCGTTGAATAAATTATGTGCTTCAGTAAATATAAGTAGGTAACATCAGCTGCTAACGTGTCTATGGATTAAAATGATGGTGGCAGAGAATAATAAATGTAGATAGACCGAAATCATAACGGATTTGAGGAAAATTTTTGTGTTCGACAAAAACTGTTTTCTGGATTTTAGATTTATCAGGAAAATTTCAATTTTGTGTGTTTGCGAAGGTAAAAAGGAATCAGCATAAACACACAGCAACATTATTGGGATTGTGTCCTACTCAGCTTAAGCTAGTGGTGGTGATCGAATGTATTAAAACATGTGTGTATTAGTTTGAGATAATTCATTTACGAAAGTTGAACAATAAACTAGACAACAATTAAAATTTAAAGACTCTAGCATCCTGTAAAACTATTTCATATAATCAATAGAAAAGAAGCAAGATGCTCCTGTAGTTCATTTAGCATGCAATATTATCACACCAGAGCGCTGGAACATAAGTGCAGTATGTTCATGATATAACTGTTCAGAAGGTTCATCACATCAAATAATTTGTTTTTGCTAGTACTTCTAAACAAAAATACGCTTAAGAAATTTTCAGTTGAATAATGGGCTACTGTTACACCTTTAATTTTTTTATAAATCTATTTAATACTTGTTAGCTGTTATGAATATGTAATCAAAATGAGTGTCTCGTTAATTGCTCTAAAAAATCTAAGATTCAAGCAATATCTAATTATTGCTGGTACTACAACTATTTGTCATCACATGAAAAATTACGATCATAAACTTGCCTAAGCTAAATTCAGTTTATGAAGTATACCCATAAATAATGCCATAAAGGCTCCGAAGTGACCATTCTGTACAATATTACTGGCCTTTACGCAATGCCTCAGGTTTTCCGAACTACCAGAGGCCACTGTAATTTTTTTAACGGTGCTGTTCCCTGGTGTGTCTCTTACATTATTTTTTGTTCGGAATACCGCTCTGTGTTGCAGTCGTTGGGTAGTGAATTATGGTTTCCATGTAAGCGAATTTTTTATAAGAATATGATGGCTTTCGCTGAAAACCTCTGGAATATGGTAGTGTTATGAGTTCCAGAGAGTAGGTCTTGTCGCGGGTATAAAACGGACTTAGAAACCGGACTTGGTTCATTTCCATCTCTGCCTTTGCGGAGAGAATGTTTGCGCTTGTGAAAGAGAAATAGATGAGCTGTTACTTCTTTACAAAGCAGCTGTTTCGCCTTATTATATTTCTGTGTTGTGCTGTGAAGCTGATCTCGCTGTATTAGATAGAGCTGTAAACTTTCACAAAACAGAACATCTCAGTCGTGGAAATGAAGGTAATTACCATTTGAAAGTACTGAAATACGTTTTACTCATAACGAAAGTCATTGCTAGAAATACCTACAGAAATGGATCTATATATAGTATTAGATATTTTTAATTTATCAACATCGCTAAATTCGAAAAGTCGATATATGAAACAAAATACACGTTTTCCAAACGTTTAATACCGAGCCTCATGACCGTCTTGAACAAAATGAATTCACGCCTGTGCCTACGTATGCACACACACGCACACACCTTCGCATGATTGATGAATTCTTATATATATTTTTGTGTGATAATAAAGATAATTCCTACAAAGACCAGACTTAGGTCAAGGGTGCTAGATTTTTTTCGTAACATCAATAATTGCCTTCCGAAAATCAGACTCACAATTGAAGTAGTACGAAACTACTTTATACATTTTTTTTAAGATGTTCGTGATAAGATTCTAATCCAAAACTGATTACTGCTGTTTACAGGAAAGCATCTTCAACTGGTCTTTGTACGAATTACTTTTGTTACCGCTACAATAGATGTTTCAATTTATGTATCATCAGTTTACTTCATTGGGAGTATGTCATATCTAGTTTTGAGGAAAATTTTCTCAGGTGAAGTGAATATATTTACGAACTACCAGCTAACATCAAGTCCCCAAAATTTGTCAGTGGTGATACTCCTAAAACTTTGGTATAAAAACCCTTCAATCTGCATTCAACAGGGGTGTATAATATACGTGTGACTCTCCTTTTTTGGACTTTTGAAAACTGAATTGAAGATAGAGGCATCGTAGGCTTTTCTAAATTAATTCCACGAAGGGTTTTTATTCGGAAAAGTTCAGAAATTTTAATTTCCATGGTTATATCTATTTTTATTTTCCATTCAATTTTTATTGATTAATGGGAAATCAATAGAATTTTCTAAAATATATATATATGAGCTCAATAAACAGAGGCTAAAACCGAAACCATTAACTTTCACTTGCATTCTGGCTAGGTAAACTGATAAACGTTTTCCATTTTGTAAAAGCCTTTTCAAATGAAGAATGTCGTAATCGAGGAAACCCGTTTTCATGTTTTTCTCTCAATTTTTGGTTTAATTTATTAAAAAGAAAAAAAAAATTTTAATTTTTATTAAAATAAAAAAATTTTATTGGTTTAATTTTTTATTTAATTTATTAATTTATTAATGACCATTTTAATACACAAATATGTTTAATTTCTAAAGAGCTTCATTTGCAGACATTCAAAAAACATATTTACATATCTTATGAAGCAAATGAATTCAAAATTAACTAATATTATTTTCTTTTCGATGAGTATAGTTTGAACAAATTCTAGTCGACAAATACATGAGAGTTTCATCACCGTCTTGATAGATGTCACGAACTCCTCAACTTGCTCAACAATTTAGAACAGTCCAAGTTGACATTTACAATTGATGTCACTGATTTTCGATAACGAAGGGAATGATTTGACAGCAAAGCTTTAGTACGAATAGACGGGTAACGTTTTATATACAATTTGTGCAACATTTCTACTGAGAATTTAAATAAGTTAACCAAGGACTTTTGTTCTTTCTCCAACAGAGAGACTTTTCATTCTAATGATTTAATTGTTTCATTTTTCATTGGCGTTTCATTTCGTATCACAATACCTACGTGCACAAAAATGATAGAGGTTAGATTACCAAGGGCAGTAGTTACTAAATTGACTTAACGGTCTTCAATCAGGAAATTATGTAAAGTTGGACTCGAGGGAAAAAAGGAATATATCTGTGTTTACTATAGTTTTATGAGATCATAGAATGTACATACGAGAACTTTGTTCAGTAGTAAATGGTTTTTTTAAAACATTTCAAAACCACACACTCAATTTCTGAAATGCAAATCGATTCAATAATTTCTGAACTAACTGTGCACTAAGCTCATAAATTTGAATTGTTTCCTGTTGAGATCTACAGCATAGTTTTAACTTAGCTGGTACACATCATTTATGACAGTCGAAGCCTGATATCGAGAAAATGTTTTCATCCACGCAGATTTTGATTCCAGCACTGCTGCTCGCAGCTGGTGTTTGGGCGGCAGAAGACGACAGCGTCTTTTTCAAATCTACTCTGCCTCCTGCTCAGAAGTCCTACAAATTCCTATTTTTGGCGCCTACTGGTATTAGCAGCCATTTGCGTGCACATCATTCCCTGATGGTCGCCCTCGCCAACAGAGGTCACGAGGTGTGTAACATTTTCCTTGTCGAAAATGCTTAGGAAGTACACATGAAACTTTCATTTAATTAAACGTTACAAATTAGAGAAAAACTCCTTCATTTGGAGACTATTTTATGCATTTAATTTAATGTAAGCCTCTAAAAGTACATACTTAGGCTATTGACATCGGTGACACAGTGTCCGAGTAGAAGGGTAAAATAAAATCAGTTTATGGCAGACTGCAAAACAGTAGTTGGCAGTAGAGGATACAGAGTAGCTAGGTGAAAAATGGAAGTTAATAATTTAGAGAGGGTAGGAAAGGGAGAGGAAAACACTTATAACGGCCAGGCTTCACCTCTGTAAAATTGTATTTTGAGGCTTCTGTAACGAAGGAATTTATTTAGCTTTTAAGTAGTTCTTTTAGATTTTACACCAAAAGTGGCACCGAACACAGAGTTTTAAAGCGAAATTACTTTAAGATGTTTTAAATCTCGCAGGTTGTCAAACGTTGCAGTCATAATTGTTTATCCTATTTGGTGTCTAACTTGAGAACCATTTATATTTGTCTGTAGGTTGTCCTCCTGAGCGAACCTTTCTGGACAAACCGCCACCCAAACGTGACGTACCTTGACCACTCGGCGAAGATTCCTGACACCAACGATCATCCAATTTTCGATGCCATTGAGAACCCGTTAAATTTAGTCAGAGGTTTCAGTGAAGGTCTGGCGCAGTATGCGAAACTATTGTTCAATGATCCAGTGGTTCAATCACTATACAAGATTCGGAAAGAATTCGACCTAATAATCATGGATGAACTTATGTTCGCGGTAAGTACTTTCAAGCAATTGATATCACATGTAACTCGCATTAATTACAATTGAAGAAATATTTGAATCATACTCAGACACAGGTGATCTTGAAAATACATTCTTATATACATATGTGAATTAAGGATGTTTTAACTTCGCTTCACTGTTCACTGTGGCTCCAAGTGAAACTATGAGTATTTGGTCTTTGGTGCGTTATGATTCAATTTTTGCAGTGTGGTTCGGTATTTCACTTGAACAATATGAGAAAAACAAGTTGAAAAATCGAGATTGAAGTTGAAATTAAGCTTAATGATTCTTTGAATTCATATTTTAATTCGTGTGAACAAGTATCCGATGTATTTTAGCTAAAGACGTTAGTCGTGGCATAAGGGATATTGTTAACCAAATCTGCAGAACAGTTATATGCATCTTTCCTTCAACATTTACCAACAAATACATAACATAACCTGATTTAAAGTTTATTTCTCAAGCGTAGAAATTTGTTTCTTCATTAGTTTTTCTTCCATGCATAAAACACACTATGAAAACTTAGTTCCATGCAGCTCGTAAGAAGCATTTTCAATAGTAGATGATCTGTTTGAACTTTTGTCCAAGTAACACTCAATGGGATGAAACGATCAGAGGCAGTTGCTTCTAGAGGTTTAATTTCATGTAATCACAAGATTGTTGTTATTCTATTTGATGTTCTTACACGCTTCGACTTAAGATTACTTTCCCAATAATAAAGGGAAAGTTTAATAATTCCAATTGTGCGCAGGACCACAAACTAAGGTCTGGAATTTTCGAAGGTCTGTTAGTACGTCGGGAAGATGTTTTAACAAACTTTGAAGAAATTCAAAATGAGGATTATGTTCCGCTAGTTCTCTAATAATAGTCTTGCAATTATCATATTTACCCTTCACATTCTGCTCTCATTTCACAGTGCTAAAGCTATCAATTTGGTCTATGGCTGACATAAATGACTGATTAGAAGCTGGTGTGTGGTGATTCTAGTGTTTGAGGGGAAAATTTTGTGTCGAAATATAAATTTTTCTTTGAACTATCACACTTAAAAGATACCCCAATCTGTAGGATATCATCAATCATCAATCATTTTCTAAAATGTCAAAGTATTTTGAGAGGGATCACTTTGTGTTAGTCACCATACAGTTTCAATGATCAGAAACCGACCTCTTACTGAAGCTTACTTTTTATCGATGTTTTAAGGGGGTCCTCCCAGGCCCCTGTCGGTCCGATGAGCATTTTTCATGCTTTTGTTGAAAAAGGACCCTTAGGAGGTGGAATATTCGGTCCTAAAATTTTATGGCGATACGGACACTGGATCCCCCCCAGGGGGGTGTAAGGGGACCAAAAATTCCGAATTTTCGACCCCATTTCGGCCTCATATAAAAAGAAAACAAAACGGGAAATGGAACATTTGCTTCTTTAACTTTGTTTGCAATGCTTCAAGGATTCTAAAACTGTCTTTGGTTTTGTTCTAGCATAAAAACTCAATGACATATTCTTCTGAAATTTCAATAAAAATACACTAAAAAACAATATGTCAAATTTTTTCAAAAAACTAAGACCTAAATCGAAAAAATAAATAATGGAAATTGTGTTTATTTTGAAAAGTTACATAATATAGTCAAATTTCATAAGAATCAGACTACAAATATACAGTTACAAAATTTTCACAAAAAAATAATTATTTTTTTATTTTTTCAATTTATTTTTAATTTGTTTCAAAAAAAAAATCTCAGTGTGAATATGAAGTTATGTATGGAGATTATCGAAATAAAAATGAAAACAGCATTCAATTACATAAATTGTCCTTATATTACACTTCAACAAAAAATTTGGTTTTTTGGCTTAGACCCAAAACCTCTAATTTTCAACATTCAAAAGAATAGAAGTCATTCAGTTTTTATGCTAGGAAGAAAACAAAGACAGTTTTACAATCCTTGGAACATTTCTAACAAAGTTATATTGCCACTATTCCATTTTTCCATTTGATTTTTTTATCACAGCTCGTATCCAAATATTTCGGTATTTTCCATATATTGGTCATATATCACTTAAATAAAAAAAATCAAATACAAAATTTCTGAATATGTCTTTGTTAGAAATGTTCCAAGGATTCCAAAACTGTCTTTGAATTTGTTCTAGCATAAAAACTCCATGACTTCTATTCCTCTGAAATAGGTATAAAAATGACCCTAAAAACTAATATTTCAAATTTTTCGGAAAAACTAAGGCCTAAATCAAAAAATTTCATGATTCAAATATGTTTGTCTTGCAAAAATACATATACTGACCAAATTTCAGAACAATCGGATCAAAAATAATTTTTTCCCGGAGGATCCCCTAAATTATTTTAAATCTAAACTAGAGGGTAAGACTTGAATACTTTTCACAGTATTATACATTATATGAAACAATGCCTGGCTTTCACCCACTTATCTAGCCGAAAATTAGTTAGTATAACTCGTTTTCTTGCGGATCTTTGAATTTGAAATTATTCGAAGGAAATATTTTGAGAGATACCTTGCAAACCTGGATAAGTTTTCAACTTGTCAATTGAAAATGCGAACACCTCACGCCTTGATATCTGAACTCGAATACCTTTAGTACATGTACGAGTATAACGAATTTAAATATAAAGTGTAACATTTCTCCTCACCATACTTTCAGTAACATTGGTGTCTATTGCCGAATCTCCTCTATAATTGTCAATGTAATTAGGTGATTCTCCTTGAGGCATTTTCATTAATGTTCACCGTCTTCGTTTCAGAGCAGTATTTATGAACTTTTAAACATTACGCTTACTAGGTGTACTCTTCTTATTTTTTATATTCAACTGTTAAAATTGTTATTATTATACCCATAATAAATTTGGTGTCAATTATGGATCATTACGTTAAGGATTATATTAATGCTAATGTTAAAACTAACGATATATCAATTCTATACAAAAATGAACTATTTTCCGTTTTTTCTTCTTTCTTTAAAAGTTTTCTTCTTGAAGTAATGCCGGAAAATAGGATAGAGATTTGAGAGCTCAAATACTTTCAAAAACAGGATTGAATTATTTATATGGGCAATCAATTCAAGTTTTTTTCCGTAATGACTTCCTTTTGCAGGGTAAATATTATTTTCGTTTTAATTTCGTCCGTCCCACGCTGCGATTCAATTCTTCATCTTAGGCTCTGTTTAATTCTGATTCATATCTGAAATATGCAGATTCAGCCATGTCTAGAGTTTCGTTGTAAGGCAACGGTCAAGTACCTTTACTACACTTCCGATAAGTTCTGTTTGTGTGTTTGACCTGATCTGTCTTTTCTCGAGCTTCTTCTCCAATCGTATTTGCTTCCATTATCTAAACTTTCTTACTTTACGAAACAGCTATTTAACAATTAACGCACATGTTATGTGTTGTTTCGATTTCGTAATTGTGCTAACTTGTTGGAAAACACAGATGGATACCGAAATGAATGCAGAAATTATTTGAAATATTCTTCGGACGTTCGGTGCGTTTCAGTTCTCCAGTAAAATGTGAGTGAGAACAAAAAAATACATATCTCGCGACCGCAAATACACCATTAAAAATGGAAGGAAATAAGTACCACCTAATTGAATACCTCTAAATCAACCTAGTTTCATGTAATATTTATTGAACTATTTTATTAAATTCATCGATCAGATCAGAGAATTACATCTGAGTGATCACTCACAATGCACTCTTCAGCGAATTGAACTTGCAAGAAAATCAGAAGGCGGCGCCATCCCAGCTTGAAGGGAAGTGGCTAAAATTGAAGATATACTCGTATCTCTCAAACAGGAAGCAAATTTGAAGATTTACTAACACGGTTATGGGTAAACTTAGTATTATACAGCTCTTCAGCTTTAAAATGAAGCGAATAGTCGTTTGGCAAGTTTATAAAACTCAATTCCTTTATGTAGAAGTCCCCGTTTGACTCTGACGAGAAAATTTGGCTGTTTTGGAATTCATTTGATTGCTCGAACCAGAATACAATTTACATTTGCTAGGAGTTGGAAACTTTATAATCGCGAAAGTAATTTGTTATCTCACGAACAAATCCAAGACGAAGAGTTGAAAAAATTCCTTAATTCAGGTTGAGTTATTGACTGTTAAACTCATACACGTGCCACTTTAAAGAACAACAGATTGGTCTTTCTCAGATATGTATATTTCTGGGATCATATACCTACAGTTATGCTAGCGTAAAAAAATTCAACAGAGAAATGATTTCCAACATGCTACCGTTCTCCCACCATGTTCCCACAGGCTCTGTATCCATTTGTTCACGAAACAACGTTCGCTATATTTTCGGTGGCAACGCTCCAGCAATATGGAAGCTCAACTTTAGGCAACCCGCTGAACCCAGCGTTCGTGTCGAGCTCGATTGAAGAATTTCCTCAACCGTACTCCACCTGGCACCGCTTCAAAAACTGCTTCAATATGCTGACATTGTATCTTTCATTTAGATACGTCGTCCCTTTCTTGGCTGCAACTGAGGTAAGATTGTTTTTTTTTTCGTGTCCAAACTTACAACTGTTGTTTCATAAAATAAAATGCTCGAAACGAAGTAAAAATTGCTTCTCAAATTTTCGAAAGAGACTCAAGATGACAATTTGAAATAAGGAACAATGCATTTTAAGGTGCCTTCTTTTTCAGCGTCCTGTAAGATTGTTGCATCCCTAACGTCCAAACCTACTGCGATTAGAATGATTATTTTACCAGTTTCACCAACCTATTTGTGGAACTGGTTTCTCTATGACCGTATTTGGCACAACCATGGTGGTGAGGGTTCGCTTCATTTTTAAAATGACCGATGCTTATGAACAACGCGGTGTGAGTTCACAGCAGTGTTTCTTTCCGTAGAGGAACGGAACGACATGCTGCAGATTTGTGAGACATTTGATAAAAAATTGTGTAGTACAATATGTGTGCACAAAATTTGGATAAACCTCTTTTACAAACATTTGTCTTTATTCCTTCTGTTTTCCCATTTTAGCAGTGCCTAAGTAACTGCGGTTTTGATCAGCAGGAGCAAATTTACTCTCAAATTAGAGAACCAACTGAGCATAGAACATCATTACATCGGTGGGAGGTTTTATACCATTAACATTTATGCTAGAGTGCAAACGTGTTTCAGATATTTTGTGATTGTCCATTCCTTAATTCATTTCCAGATTTGGAAAATTTTAATTTTTTGTATTCCTATTTGTAAAATACAGTTTTACTCGTGTGAAATTCCTCATGTCGATGACACGAAACAAAAGAATGGTTCTAGAGTGTAGAATATTGTTGAAGAATTCAAATTCCTGAAATTAGAACTCAATTTAATTAAACTGTGTTAAATACGCAGAGCGGATTTAAGTTTTTAATTTGAATGCACTAGGCAGACAAATACAACTGGAACAAAATCCAAACGAAAATTGTAAACGGGTACGATAGAAGTCTCCAGCGCGAGTTAGTTTAAGGGGTCACTTTAACAATTTTTAAAATTGATCTGATTCGCTTGAAATTTGGCCTGTAAATGTATTTTTTGAAGAGAAAACATATATGAACTCATGTAAGTTTTTCCATTTAGGCCTTATTTATTTGAAAAATACGAAAAACTAGTTTTTTCACACATTTTTATGGAAATTTCAAAAGAATAGAAGTCATTGAGTTTTTATGCTAGAACAAAACCAAAGACAGTTTAGAATCCTTAAAACATTGCAAACAAAATTACTTTAGAAAATTGTCATTTGCAACTTTTCTTTTTTTATTTAAGGTATTTTATCACTAACTAACATGCACACTAATTTTGGGTTTTTAGCTTGATAAAAAAAAATCTTTTGTTAAATGGGGAAAAGCTACTGTAACTTTGTTCGCAATGCTTCACGGATTCTAAAACTGTCTATTTTTCCTAGCATGAAAACTCACCGACTTCTATTCTTCTGAATGTTGAAAATTAAAGGTCATTGGTTTGAGCCGAAAACAAAAAAATTTTTGAAGTGTAGTATAATGGATAATTTATGTAATTGAATGCTGTTTTCATTTTTATTTCGATAACCTCTATGCATAACTTCATGTTCAAACTGTGAATTGTAATTCATAACAAAATTATGATAAAATAATTTGTTTTTTAAAAAAATTTTGAAATTCAATATTTGTCTGATTCTTATGAAATTTGACTATTATATGTAACTTTTGAAAAGAAACACAATTTCTTCATTTCATTGTTGCGAGTCAGGCCTTAGTTTTTTGGAAAAATTGGGCATATGGTTTTTTTAGTTCATTTTTATTGATATTTCAAATGAATAGAACTCATCGAGTTTTTATGCTAGAACAAAACCAAAGACAGTTTTAGAATCCTTGAAACATTGTAAACAAAGTTACGGTTTCATTTTTCCATTTCCCCCGTTTTGTTTTCTTTTTAAATGAGGTCGAAAATTTTGGATTTTTGTCCAACCACCCCCCCCCCCGGGGCGGAGGGATCTAGTGTCCGTAGCGCTATTCAATTTTAGGACCGAATAGTCCACCACCTAAGGGCACTTTATCAACAAAAACATAAAAAATGCTCATCGGACCGACAAAGGCCTGGGATGACCCCCTTAATGTTGCCCTTCAAAGAGAGTCTTTGACTAAAGTCAAGACTCTTAGCTCGAGACGCTGGTAGTTTTACAGCGGCGGGGAACCTTGTTTGAGGTTACGCAAATTTGAAACGAAGCTCTCTCGTGCCCAGGTCGCCTATAAGTAAGAATTTCAGGAAGTTCTCCAGACGTCTTGACTCAGTGTTGAGCAAAAGGGGGAGGAGTTGAACAAAGGCTTACTGCAAGAGGAGAAAGAAAAGTTGAGATAATTAGTTTGTCAAGTTAACTGGTTGAGGTAAGTGATTAAGGTAAATAACACGTTAAATGAAATGAATAACACAAATCAGAGATTAACACTCTTAGGGTGCTTACATACCAAAAAATTGAAAGCGAGAAAGCAAGTGAGAGAGAGAGATGTCAGGCGAGATCTATCACACACCAAAAGACAGCTAGTTGGCTCCTAACTGTCATGGAGTGAAGTCTATAACAAAAACAAGCGGTACAAGCATGTGTTTGTAACGTTGAGTTTCATTCCTACTTCATCTCATTGCTTTAAAACATGTAATCTGTCACTGTGCTTTGGATCTTTTGAGTTCCTAAGGCACAGTACAGCATAAACTTCGGATATAAGGAGTTCAATCTATTCTGGAAGAATTGAGCAGCACACCTTTTCTCGTCGACATCTCACCGCACACTGCCAGAGGCTTCCCGCTGCAGCTTTCAAGCGTGAAACCATCTTCGAGTCGCTTCCTCGCTTCAGCCAATCTTCAGTCTTTCTCGCTCGCTCGCTCACTTGCTTGCTTGCGGTGTGTGCACTCCCATAGGAATCCATGTTAATCAATGCAAGCTCGCTTGCTTTCTCGTTTCAAATCTTTTGATGTGCAGGCACCCTTAGGGTGCCTGCACACCAAAAGATTGTTACAGACCTCTCTCCATAGACAGTTAGGAGCCAACTGCCTATCTTTTGGTGTGCGATAGATCTCGTGTGACATCTTTCTCTTTCGTTTGCTTTCTCGCTTTCAGTCTTTCGGTGTGCAGGCACCCTTGCTCTCATAACGCTCCGCATTCGGTGCAAAATGGTTGCGCTACGAGACAAAAAGAAGGAAGTTGCAGGATGAAAGGGAAGGTGCCTCGGCAGCGAAGTTATACTGCAAAAAAAGTTTAATTGTAAAAATAGGGTAACAAGAAGCGAGTGTGAGTAATGAAGTCAATATGATTCAGAAAATAATCCGTAATTCAATAGTTAATCAAAACTCCCCTAAGAAATTTATACCCAGTGAGGTATCTCCTCTTTAAGTGGTTAGATTAAGGGCTCTAGTGGAGCAACAGAACATGGAAGAGAACCTCCCGTTGGTCTTAATATTACCTTAAAAGAAATAATACTAGCTAAATTACGCACAGCCTTTTCGATGACAATATCGCAATAAACACCTCTTGAGGAGGACAGCCAGGGTGAGTAATAATCGCCTCTCGAAGAGGAAAGCTAAGGCAAGTTAGTAATTGCTAGATTACATTTTAATAATTAATAATACCCAAGCGAGAAGAGTGTCACAGAATAAAGAAATGCAAGCAGAGAATGAAAGCGAAGACAGCTCGAGAGGAATAGAAATATTCATCTTCAGGCTAAACAGCGGGCCATGTTAGCAGCCAAGACTGAACTCCACAACACTCGTGCATTGCACGACTTCCACAAACTAATTTCCGCTGGCACTGGTAACACTGAGTGACTTTCAGAGGCAATGGTAATGATGATAATGATAGCAATAGTAATGCTTAAAACTAATGACAAGATTGATGATCTCACCTCCGTCCGTGCTCCAAACCTCAGGTGTGTGGTGAAACCTCTAGATGGCTTTGTTACGGAGGTGAGCGCACTGTATTTCTTATAAAATACTACCTTAATCAAGTACCGCCTCAAACTTTAGTATTATTTGTTACATTTTTGCATTTACAGGGAAAATAAATTTTCTTTGCACAATCAATTCTTCGAAGTATTACGCTCATAATTAATTTTCATTCACTATTATTTACAAACAAAAAACTTAACAGTCAAATGTGAATAGCAATTCGTAGTTCATTTTTCACTCACCCTTACATTTCTGTGTTTCGAAACATTCAGTTGTACAGTTAATACGACATTCAAAAGATAGATAGAAACTTAGTGACGGTGTTTTCGAGAATTTAAATAGTTTCTTAAAGCTAGGAACAACTCAAGACTGCGCGAGTTGTGTTACGTTCTAAGGTTTTATAAAAAGTTGCGAATGTTTACTTCATGGCACATAAAACTGAAGTGTAATCCTCAAAATGTAAAACGCCGAATGAACATCTGATCTCGATTGAAACGGCCATGACATTATCTGTTGTGTGAGTATCTCAAATTTTCACCAATTGAAGCACTCTATCAGCACGATGCATGAAGCTGGTACAGACCTCGTAAGGACCGTTAAGCCTCTGAAGAAACTCGGCCTAATTACTGCCGCAACGTAAAGTAATTCTCATTGGGTAATGTATGATTACAAACACCGTAACTTTTCAAGTTCCACAATCAGAAGCTAACTAACATTAGCAAAGTTCTTATCCAGTTCTTAATGCGAAACTGAGTGGAGGACAGACAATTTTTCACGAGTAGCTCGAGCCCTGCATAGTCCCCTGTCTAGAGATGTCATTACATGAATTTAACAGATCTATACGTTGCTTCGCCTCTTACTAAGGACATACATTAAAATTTACGTACGTTTACATTAATTCATAAAATATCTGCAAATGACCTTTGAGCGTAGGTTGACTTCATCAATTTGTGCAAAAAATTAGAGCACCCTACAACATAAACAAGCCAATTTGTTTTAAATTTTCGAGCAGATTACCTCACGGTTCCCCTCAATACCGCCGCACCACGTAGTGAGGAGGAACGCCAGCCTTTATATGTTCTTCTCGGACTTCACGTTCGATGGCGTTTTCCCAACCCTTCCGCTTGTGGTGCCCGTCGCCGGGCTGACATTCCAACCCACCAAGCCGCTGCCAAAGGTGAAAATTACTGATGATTTACCTTAAGATGAACTCATAAAACCGAAGTTCTGGATAACAGGAGTATTTCGAATTTATGGATTTTATCGTTCATTGAGAGATTTATGAGTAAACATAATAGTAAAATGTGAAATAATTGTGTGGAAACGTTACCATCACAAATTATAGTTGTGTTAAAATAGTTAACCTCCTGGTTTTTGCGCACAATGAATTTTCTTCTTTTCTAGAACATATCCGAATTCCTCACCGGTGAAACCCCAGCGATATTCTTCAGCACGGGAACTTCATTAGGGAGCAGCAGCCAGATTCCTAAAGAATACAAAGAAATTTTGTTCTCAGTTTTTTCTAAGCTTCCCTACAAAGTTCTAATGAAATTTGATGAGCAGCCAAGCCAAAATTATGAAAATCTGTTCATCCGTAAATTTTTCCCACAACAGGACGTTTTAGGTAAGTAGAGAGAAAAATTACCCACTTCCATCCCACTGCCAAAAATATTTCGGCTTATTCGGCCAGTGATGCATGATGAAAATTAGGTGGATTGATGTTTTGAAATACTTCTATTTATGTAATATGAAAGTACCTTGACTCGGAAAACTCAAACCCACAAAACGCGTATCATCTGCATGATTTTTCACACTCAGCTAAGGACTTGAAGAAATTTATCTCAGAATTGCTACGTACGCTGTGTTTTCATATCAATTTGAAGTACCAAGTTATTAAGTAACTTATTTTTAATAATCCATTGAGGATCTGGTTTGACTCTCGTTATCAACGGCAGACTTTGCTTTCCTTTTATTCTATCATGAGAGCTGTTAGCGATGCACTTTAATGCATAACTTCTCAGTGACTAATTTTACATATTGTGAGAAAGTCTACTAAAGTCTATCAATGTAACATCAGCTCATCCGAACGTGCGGGCTTGTATAAGTCACGGAGGCGTGCAGACTGTGCATGAGGCAATCCGCCACGGTGTCCCCATTCTCGGCATGCCCTACATGCCGGAGCACAGGAGGATGATACAAGGTCAAGTCCACCGCGGCCAGGGGCTCATACTTGAGTGGCCTGAGCTCAGTGAACAGAAGCTCAACGAATCTATCATAGAAATAATGGAAAACCCAAAGTGAGTACATAAACATTGAGCGTTTTTGAGTTCAGTTGAGTTATGTTGAAAGTCATTCAAGGTTAGCTTCTGAGCAGTAGTTGAAAGGAGGAATTGGTACCTTCTGAATGATTTTATGAAGGTTTTTTTTCGTGCGCTGTACTCTTTATGACTGAAAGTCTGTCATCAGGTAGTAGTATCGAAGAGTGTTGGCAAAATTAACATTAAAGCATTAGGTAATGGTGTGATCGCACTGTCACCAGTGATTTAAATCTTGTTAATATCAAATAAGTATTATAATTTTCGAAGTTACAAGGTGGGATTCCGTACATTGGCGTGGAAACGGAAATCTCTTCATCAAGAGTTTGAATTTCAGTCGAAGTATTTACTAGGATGCATCATTCTCACGCTCAAGCAGTCTGGCAGTCAAATGAGTTGCAGCGTTTAATTAATATATTTAGCTAATCATTTCTTACAAATCAGTTTCAATTTCATTTTCTCTTAAAATCTCAGAAAATGTGCCGAGTTCTTTTTCTGTTATGCGTAAACGGTGAGGCACAAACTTGCATTATATATTTTTAGGTACCATCACTACATGTATTATTGGCTAAAAATCTTTAATTATTCTTCATGTTACCCCATGCTTCAAAAAAATTCCTGAGTATCCACTAGCCACTTCTAGGTTTGATTACTTATGCACTCAAGTATTGATCTTGAGATAGCGGACGTAAAGGGTTTTTTCCTTCCTTTATTTTCATTGCTTTTACAGCTTTCAACACGTCCATTTACAAAGAGTGTATAGAGGACGTTCATTTTCATTTCCTTTATTAGTTGCCTTAAACACTTTGTGTGAACATCACTAAGTGGTGTGCAGTATTTCTTTCAAATTAAAAGTACGAGTTGGTTTAAGTCAAATTCTATTGAACACTCTTGCACGTCCTGAATTTTCATTTTCTATTTAACTGGGATAGCGCTTCTTTAAGTTCCGGCCACCCAATTTCCAGCTACCGAGAGAAGATGGCGGAAACGTCCCGCATCTTCAAAGACCAGCGCGAGAGCCCGGTGGACCGGGCCGTGTACTGGACCGAGTACGTAGCCAAGTATAGGGGAGCGCCACACCTCCAGTCGCCGGCCAAACACCTCACCTGGATAGAAATTTTCAATGTGGATGTTATCGCTCTGCTTATCTTCATCACATATGTTCTGTTAAGACTTCAGCTTTGGTTCTTAAGAAAATTTATTTTATGGGGGCTTAGAAAGTGGAGAACACTTCAAAGCAAGCAAAAAGTTTACTGATAGTTTCTTTTAAGCATTGTAATACAGAGATCACAAACTCAACAGGATTGGAACGTAAAATATGAACTTTTAAGAAATTGAAATCTATTTCTTATGTTTTTAATCAGTAAGCTCTACTATTCTAACGAAGTGCGAATTCGTTCAGTTCATGAACGTTGTACAAGAAAGTGCATTGTGAAAGATTTTATTTATTTGAATTGAAAAGCAACATAAGCGTTTTTGTGGAAACTTACCGCAAGTGCTACCTTATCAGATGAACAAATTTAGCAAAAAAACAAAACACTTATTTTCATGGGATCAAATTCTCTAATTCTAATTAATTTCTTGGAGAAAAATTTGAATGAATTAGATTCGAAATTAAGCCTGAGTCTTGTTCGTTCTTCAATTGCAACTGAAATAAAAAATTAGGCCATGATAAATGACAGCAGCGAAACAATTGTAATGGCACATTATTTTTTTCGAACTCTTCTCTTCACCATAAATAATGTGCAATGAAGAACTCCAATCATAAATCAAACAGTATTTACCAGTACCAGTTTAAAAATACGTCCTTTAAATTATTTTCTAAGATTTTTTCTGAATTTGTTCTTTTCCTGATCGCCTTTCAAATCTCGTAGCCTATTTAGCCTACAGTCCTTGTATTGTTCAATGCTAGATATCATGCGATAAAACGTCAACTGAGGTAGATTTTCAACGTTCATTCAAGTAAAGAATTCGAATACTTTTAAGTTTTCAAAAAGTCCCGCAACATTTTCATGTCAGTGTTTTAGTAACTTCGTACTATGAGAAATGAGAGCCGAAGGGTGTTATTTTTGCGTAATTCAGTGATCCCAATAATTTTGAATTCTATCTACAGTTTTTCAAATTCAGTTAAACCTTAATCTAACAGACTAATAGGAGGGAGAGGGCGAACGTTAAAGCCGGAAGTCCGTTGCAGCGAGGCACCACCTTCTAACTTCTAAACCAGATCTAGTTTGTCACCAATACTCAGATTCACACGCTTTCTTTACTCAACAGATGCCATAGAATTAATGTAGAACACAAGGTACCATACTACACAAATAATGCTACACTGCAAAATGATATATTTTGTCCGCGCCATCACGCAGACAAAATTTGGCGCTGTAGATTTTGTCCCTTGCAGCCGAAATCCGTCGCATCGGAGTCCGTTAGATCGAGGATTAATTACATTCGATATTGTAGCACCTGTCATGGGGTTTGGGTTCGAAGACAAAATTTGATCTTGTTTACTAGATGGGCGAGGTGCGGTAGTGTATTATCGATATAGCTGGGTTTGCCATTTACTGCAAGTATAATGCTGCTATTAGGGTCTCTGTGAACTCACTGCAAATGTTATGCCGTCCAATATCAAGCATGCCGCCATTAGCCCGAGCGTGATAACTGCGATGTGATTATTTGTTTACGGTGTGGTTGTTATGTAGTGATCAGTGCGTCGTAGTTATGTTGTATTTGTCGTTTTGCAGCTGATGCATCGTAGTCTTTGGTTGAGTGTTGAGCAGTGATTGTTTTGTCATCGTTGTTGTGATTAGATCGCTGTTATGAGTGATGTGTTGTGGCTGTTGTGAAACGGATGTTTTGCTATGGTTGTTGTGTTTCGGGTGTTGCATGGTGGTTGTACTGATTGTTATTATGGCGTAGGTTTATTTGTCGTGTTTAGTGTGTTTTGTAATAGTTGTTGTGCTTTATTGATATGTTGTTGGGGTGACGTTGAGTTTTGTTGTGTTGCAGTCGTATTGTGGTTGTTAGAATAAAATATGACAACATGAACGTGCCCAGCGACAAACTTTTGTGCTTCTGCATAAGTCCGATGCCATCAGATACGTATACGTATCTGATACGTATAGTTGATGAGAAATAACAATTACATCAAAAAACTAATATTCGCGTACAAGTGTCAGTACATTCTTTTGTTTTTATTGTTCTGGAATGACTGTAAACGAGTGCCATATCGTTCAGTGTTTACACTTTAATGGTTGAATTGGCATTTTAAAAAAATTGAAATATTGGGGTGAAATGCGAGGATAAATATTAAGAATTAAGATAATCGGTTCTTCTCAGGAAATCTTAATTGAAATTGTGGGCCATAGCTTGACTGGATTAATTATATTATCCCAATTCTTTCCACTCTAAGCCCTATGATTCGTGTTAAAATCTAACTACAGTGCAAAATAAACTCAATGCTCATTTTTTTAGCGTTGAAAGGTATTTTCTCACTCACCAAACCTCTCTAGATAATGTCAAAATTTGTCATTGAAAATAAACTAAAAAGAATTTAGTAAATACAGCGGCAAATATGTTTCTTCTGTTGATACATGATCAATTTTACGTATATAATTACAATGTAGAGTTTGTCGTTGGTTATTTATTTAACTTGAAATAATATTCTATGATGTTAGTACATTATCAATTCCACATACTGAATTATAGAATGAAGTTTACCTTTGCGCTACAACCAGCGGGCATGCAAGTATCCTTTCTAAAAAGTTAACAATTTTTTTGGAGCAAATATTTCTGATATTTAACTTTGATATTGACCTGCTATTTCCGACCAGAGGGAGTATTTTAGTTTGCTGAATATTCGAAAACGTATAGAACAAGATAAAACACTCTACCCAGTGATGAGCCTTGAAGTAAGCTGCTACTGAAGGCAAATAATGCTTCATAGAGTTCATTATGTTAAAAATGAGCGTACAATACAGATTTACTGAGATGAAGTTGCCTTGTGCCGAGTCAGTGTCCGGTATCAACTCTAAAGAAACAGTATGCTTCTAAAAAGTTGAGAAAAAATTTCCTTCAACTCAAAGAGTTCTCAAAAAATTCTTAGTTCAAAGAATTAAGGCCTCAATAATATTAAGGCCTCGATAATAAATATAAGGCCCTTGTGGAAAAGCCACGATGGCACAACACTTCTCGACACAAACCAATGACACAAAAGAACATATATGACAAACACTATACAAAAATCCCACCTTAAATATCTATGGAAAAAAATCATGTAATCATATTTGTCTATAATCCAATTTTATCAACGCAGGATATTTGTATGTCGACGCAAAAGAATATTTCATAATCGCATTTTTCTTTAATCTAATTTTATCTATTAAATCTATTGCATCTTTTTCAAATTTTATTAATATTGAATATTAAAAGCTTATAAATACTACTAGAGTATTTCACGGAAGTCTTTCGCTCTAAGTTAAAACGAAGGAAAAGATGACACGAAACGCTCTACCGAAACCGACTGAAACACTGTTGTAAATGATTTTCAAGTTCTGAGAGAAAATTAGTGAAAAGTAATTTATAAAAGACAAAACACAACACACACATTTAGGAACATGTAAACAAACATACACACAAAATGAATTTCAGAGCTTGTTCATCGTTCGGATAGTCAGATCATTTCTTTAAGAATCCTATGCTCAGATTGCATTATTTTTCATTTGTCTATTTACATTTTGGGAAACAAAAACGTGAAACACTCATTGGAGTAGCGTTGAATATCTTTTTGAAACCATTTGCAAGTGTAATCAATTTATTTACTGAAATGTCAAGTTATTTCTGATTAATGGTTCATTGCTAACTGGTCTTAAAACATTAATCGTCATGACTTTAAAGTATTGTTTTCTTAGAAATATAAAAATAAACATTTATCTATATAGAAAATGGAAAATAAAGATGAAAAATAATAGTAAAAATACAAACGACCTTCGTCCTGGTGCAGTGAACTGACGGCTGTTTTGCTCATTGTAGTAGACAGAAACATTTAAGATCAAATAAACAAAATTTACAGAAATAAAGAATGAACCAGTTTCGAATTACCTTTTTGTTTTTTTGCGCTGTATAGGTTATACGGGAACCCACCCTGCAGAGATACCTTTTCCCAACATATATGTACATGCTAAACGGGTTTTTGTTCTTTCCTCTCTTGATACAACTCGAATGTTGTTCATCCAAACCATAAACCAATTAATAATCTAATCTTCAATTTGAACTTATATCTATCCATTTGTTAATGTTTTCTTGTGTTCGTGAAGAACTTCTTCTTTCCTATCTATTTCTTCGTTCGAGCGACGTACATCCGTTTCCGTGTGAGACTTTAGCATTCCTCAAAGGTACCTACCGTTAGCTACATTGTTTTAGAGTTGACAGTTCTACACTGAGTGTTAAGTTAGTAGGTTATTAATTAGTTTAAGACTTGCATGAACAACATTTACGTTGTATCAAAAGAGCGAAGAACAAGATCCCGTGTAGCATGAATATGTGGGAAAATGGTATCTCTGCACAGGGTGTGTTCCCGTTTAGTCTACAAAGAGCGAAAAAAAAGTAGAATAAAGAAAGGATTAGATTATGTTAGTTTAAGAATTTCATATTGCTAAAAAAAACTTTTCGAAAAGAGAAAGGAGAAAGGCCCCATTTAGTTTGGAGATAAGGGAACGAGGAATCTATGCAGAAGGAGCATAGAAACAATAAGTTGAGAAAGAAGTCCATGAAGCATCATAAAAGTTAAAGAAGAAAGTAGGAGGTGCTGAAAAACAGCAAAGCGGTAAACCGGAAATAAGGTGTTCCTTAACACAACAAAAAAAAACATTTTATTATAAGAAAAAGCAGACCTACCAATATGGTAGGTCTGCTTTTTCTTATAATAAAAGGTTTTTTTTTGTTGTGTTAAGGAACACCTTATTTCCGGTTTACCGCTTTGCTGTTTTTCAGCACCTCCTACTTTCTTCTTTAACTTTTATGATGCTATGATGAACTCTCCCAGCTCGGGCCTCACACATTTCCCCCTGGGAGTGCTAATTCTCATAGATATAATAGTTGTATCCCCGTGAGGGGAATGAGAAAAGAAAAGAATATAAAAAGTTGAAGACAGCAGGAGGAGCTGAAAAAAAGAGTAGCAGTGAACGGAATAGAAAATTGCTCCTAGCAAACCTATTACATTGAAACGAAGGCTTACCCAACCATAACTTCATTGACCTAAAAATTGGGTTCAAATTGAAGACGGAAATTTGCTTTGCACTTATGAGCATTTGTAAGAGAGTGCTCGCAGTGGCACAGTGGTTAAGAGATCGGCCTTGCATGTTGGAGACGAGGGTGCGAATCCCGGCGCTGGCGCGGCGACTTTCCCCGTTGGGTATAAGGGAAAGCTCAAGCACAATACCCCACTCAACCCAGGTGTCGGAAATGGGTACCGGCTTTACGGAGGAACCGTCATGGTGTCCTATATATAGTGTTAGTTATAAGACATTTGAAAAAATAATGCTCAAGATCATATGTATCAGGCTTGATTGGAAATAAAGAATCCTAAGATGCCGACGTTTGTTTTTTTGTTTTTTTAAGCTCTGGACAGTGTTGAGGACGATTAGAGGAGTCTTATATTTGTTCTTCATCCCAAGAAGTCCGCCTTGTATGAAGAGCAGCGTTTTTTTACAAGAATTGGGGTAGCTCACATTAAATATATAGTAACACGCTATAGCCACACAGTAACACCTTGCAATAAACCCTTCACGCGGCATACCTCAACACTTTCAGCAAGAAGTATACCCTCTGCATCAGGGTCGGCAGGGTCACAGAAGTGAAACATAGGAGCACGTCCAGTCTCTTCCTGGAAATAACGAATATCTTAAGAACACTTTCTTAGTAACGATCCAGGGCCAACCCAAATTAACAAAATTAATAACTTCAGGCTAAAGAAATCTTTGGCATGTGTAAAACAAAGTGTGCAATTTACTCCACTTACTCCTTAGTGTTCGGTGCTTCGCGTAGTCCGGGAGCTGCTTCCTCAACTAATTATCAAAAAATGTTGAAAATTGCTCAACATCTCAGTCTCACTTTTTCGCAGGTGCATGCATGTTTTTCGTCGTCCAAGCGATTTAATTACTTGGGAAGCGAAAAACATGCATGCAGGCGGCGAAAAAGTTAGACTGGGATGGATTTGAGGACATACGTACGAGTATACAATTTTAGCCTTCTAATAAGCACATGTCTTGACCAGTAACTTGAATTAGAATGTAAATAACAGATGGAAGTCAAATCTTATTTCGAACATGAACTGAATTTTATAAAATTTTGTAGCAAGAAGTGTTGGTTAAACAGTACTTGCAGTATGAAGGTAGCTGCTCATGAAGAAAACAAATTCATCAAGGCGTATCAATAAGAAGTGTCAGCATGCCTCGAAACTGAAGGCTTTCATGCGTTCCATTAGAGAATGGAAAACTTTCGAGTACAGTAGACAGTCCCTCTAAGTGCACAATTCTGGGAATATATATAGTATAGTGCAGTGTTATTCACTAATTTTTGCAAGAGAGCCACCGCGGTTAAACGCATCGATTGAGAAAGCCGCAGCTACTGCAAGGTAGCGTATATTATAAAAATTATGTATTAATTAATTTATCTAATTTTCGAGACCCGTGAATTGAGTCATCGAGAGCCGAGCAATGAATACCACTGGTCTAGTGGAACGCATTTAGTAGATGGTTAGAACGATAACACGATTCAGAAAATCAAAATAACTTATATTTGCTTCAAAATTATGAACAGATACATTCAAAGCATTTTGTTCATGTATAAATAACTTGCACAAATATTTGTTGTAAGCAAGAAGTGCATTTAATAATGAAAAAAATGCAGTTGATGCATGTTTACGTACATCAAATTACAAGGGGCCTAGAAGCATGGAAAATCGTATTCCCCTGACATGCAGAATACACGTAATAACATTATTATTCAGTAGACACTCATTAGTAAATTAATGTTCATGATCTAATTGTCATAAGTTTTTACACTCGTAATTTAAAAGTATAAACGTCTCCTGACTACTAATCGAAATGTAGGAAAAATTGAAAATCATTGAAATGAATACATTTACCGGTAGAATGTTGAAAAAACTTCTTTTATACATTAGAATAAATTAACAAAGAAAACAGACATGTTTTTGTAGACATCCTCACTTTCCAAATTTCCTAGAATTAGGAAGTACTAATTAGATGACAAACAATTTTATAATACATTAAATATCTGCTGCAAGCACTTACACTGCATACATGATACTCAAATTGTGAAAGATGAGGAATCTATAGAAAAAATACTCATTTTCTGTTTGGAAATGACCATGAATATCGATAACTCTCGGTCACCAACCTTAGCATCACCGAAGCTAATAGATCGTTGTAAATAAGGATACTTCACTAGGAGTGCCATGGCCACTGCATCATAGTTGCTTTAAGATTGGTAACTGCAACAGACATGAATAGTTAGTAAATTACATCACTATACCTTAGACCATAATCACCTTGGCTCAAATAGCAAATCATTTATAATCATTTTAGCAATATCAAGTTTCATGTGATAAACCTACAAATAAAATTGAATTTTCTCGTTATAAAGACAATCCAGCAAGTCGGCACGATTTTTCTTTGCCAAGGAACTTTTGGGCATCCAAAAGTTCCTTCAAGCTTGGGGGAATTTTTCCCACGGCAGTTGTAACACATTCAGCCACTGAAGAAACGCAGAAAAATTTTGCCCGGAAGTTGCGAAAGGCTCATTATGTGAGCAGCTGACAAATGAACCAAGGTTGTTCATAGCCCTTTTGCTAGTAGAAAAATTTTAGTACACCGAGAGAATTAGCAATGTCTACAGAATGTGGTTGCAAGCAGAGACCAGACGTTGAACAAGGGGCAGGTACTTAATTGGTTGCCATCTTCATCCACATGAGAATTTGAACACATGCTGGGATGACCTTGAATTTTCCAAGAACCAGAGAAACAATAACTGCATTACAGATATTTAGAAAATAATTCGGAATGTGAATCGTTCAAAAATAAACTCTAGTAAAATTTCGAAACAAATGACTAAAATACATGAAAAGAATTAAAGTCCTGCAATAAAATAGACCGCTGCAATTTATGACCCAGTTACTCACCTCTCACAAGTCGAAATTTGGCCTTTGTTGAGTACTAATTTCAGCAGACCACCATCGGTATTTCGTCATCGTCAACGTCGAAATGCAGGTTGAGTTGGGGACAGAACATCTCCAGCCTGCAGGTACTATCACTGAACGGAAGGCCTTTCTCCTTGAACTTTTTAACAGCTTCTGACAACAACTCTCCCTTTTTATTCACTTTAATGAGAAGCTTTCGCTCTCGATATTCAACCACATACTGCAATGCGGCCATTATGCTTCACTTGGAGGAGGAATTAGCCGTTAGCTCTTACGTACATTTGTCGTGGAAAAGATGAAGTTAAGTTAGATAGCTGGATAAGGTTTTTAGATGGAGCTTTTTCTAAAATGTAAGCATGGTAGAGAAGTGAAAATTGGCAAACTGACATGTCAGTAACAACAAACCAAATAGAGCCATTAATTTATAAGATGCTTTCTATTTCAGAGAATTTTTTAGCTACTGTTACTGAAGGAATACCACGAGCAGCATTGGAGACTAATTCGTCTTTCACAGTCTCATCCATGCCAGTAATATTCACTTCTTTGGATGAATTAAAGGAACTGAAGCCTTTCAGCTTGGAGATAATCCTCACACATGTTGTGCAAACACTGCATGAACTGATGGCGGAGTGCAATTGTCTTGCATTAATTTCTGTAGTTTTTAGACCTAGAAATAATTGAATCAAGAAAGCATGTTTGCCTTCAAATCTCAGTGTAGATTGGTTTACTAGAGGACCAAATGTTAGGTATTGACTAGCATTGTGAAGAAGATACTAAGATTTGGTTTGGCTCATTATTCAAGATTTAATGATACCCATTCCTGAAGAAATTCAGAAATTAGTGTGCCCATATGAAGACTTTGTCCGACATTGAGTGATGGGGCTAAAATGAAGTCTAAAACTCCTAAGAAGTCATGATAGCATTGCCAGTGAACATCAGTTGTTGAAATTTATTCCAGCACCAAACAATGGAAGCATTCTAACCAAGTTTAACATCGGAGCAGCAGTTTGTTTTATTGTTAAATTTCCGGTTTGATCTTTCACAACTGAAGTAGGTTTATTTCTGTTTTCTCTCTCTGAATAGGGAAAGTTTCAAATTTGATCATTTAGAAATTTTAGGTTAAAGAATTTTGAAAGAAGACAATGGAGCAATGTAGCTTACAAGAGGTTAATGCAAAATCCTTCGAATAAATCATGAGCAATGTCAGACGATGATCCCCAACACATGAAATTGGTCCAGCGCATTTAGAGCAGAGTTAGTTTTGATTCCAGATGTTGTACTCATTCCAGAATTTTCTCGAACAATAATTACTGCCACAGCTTCATTGTAACTGAGAATAGTTCTTTTCTCAAATTGGTCCTCCAAAAAACTTTCTTTAGCATTTTCTTTAGTGGCTGCACAGAATCTGCAGATGCGAAGTGAAGAAAAACTTTCCACAAAACCTCCAATTTGATGAGCTGACATATTATCACTGATAACCATGGAAATAGCTCTAACTGAGTGAAACTTCCCTGATGATGTGTGCACTGATATTCCTTGACTTTGTAGAATTATCACCTCCTCAATAAACTTTTGCAGGATAGTGTGAAAACCATTTTTTCTTATGTTGGTCCTTTTTATCAGACAGAGAAATTAAATAGCAAATAATTGGCTTCGGAGATGAGCAGGGATGTTGGCAAGTTCCTAGTAAAGAGCACAAATTGAGGGAAATAATTCCCATACAATTTTTTCTAAAGAAGGATTCGAGAAACAGGAGCAAGGTTCAAGTTGTTAAGTGTTTAATTAAATATACACTCTTATCAAGAGCGATTCAACGCAACGAACGCAAGTCTTAAAATCTAAATTTAAGTCGAATGTTAAAGTAATGGTTAGCCGTCGCTATCCAGATCGTTTCTCTACCTTTAAAATCCAGTTTATTTAGTTCGTTAAAAGTTAGGGACAGTTAAAAAGGCCGTTTATGCCGTAGGCGTTAAAACGTTAGCAGGAGCCGCCAGAGACCGCAGTCCAGGGTGCAGATATGGCGAGCTCGAGACGGTGACGGGCGCAGGCAGTAATAGTTAGTTGGCACAGTTGGCTCCAGACAACAAATCGGAATTTCGGAAGCGAGAACACGTAGACCCAGTTCCGTACACGGGCGGCACCTCGAGCGGTGGCTGACAGAGGAGGAGCAACACCGAGTCGCAATGAAGAGCTGAACGATTTGGTATAACCACGCTTTGTCACCTCTTGCACTGCGCCACCCCCCACCTGCTACGAGAAAGAAAAATCAGAGAAAGTGAAGGCGAAACAACACGACAACTAACTATTCAATTTCAAATATTACGCGAAATCCTACCTAATCTTGTCGGTTCTGAAAGATAGATACCTTAACGCAACGCAGAGGCTAGCCTGTTAGAAATTAGCTGCATGGAACAACAAGAACACGGCTGCGACAACGTCAGCACCAGCAGAAGCCTCATCCGGAGTATACTATAAATAACGTACAACCTTAGACCGTGAATAAACCATGAAACTAATAATGACAATATTCCACTATAAAATAACACCAATGACAAGGACAATGACTATACAATTACTAGAACACCACAAACCTGAGTTTTTAATGCACTCAGTGACGATACGTTCAGACGGAAGGTTAATTAAGGAAATTAGATGAAGTCAATCGAAGACAAGGGCTTCAAGCGGAAAATTAGTAAGGATAGTTAAGAGATTCAGATACTCGAGAAAATAGGTAAAGTTCGAAGATCGTTCTAATCCAGGCTTCTTAGCCCATCAAGAAGACGAACGACTTCTATAGTAATTGGCGTCCCAAGGACTAGTTAATTATTAATACGTTAAGTTTCAATGTCAATTTCTTAAGATTAACTTACTTGCTTGAAGCGCCGTAGGAAACTTGATACGATAGTCTACAAAATAAATGTAATGAAATAATAGCGCAGGCACACAAAATTGTAAACCGAGAAACAGCAGTCAGTAAGACGGTAGAGGGTCTTAGCTTGAACTGGGTCCAACGGAACTATAGCCGCGAGCCACATCACCTCAACGTAGGCCGACGCTGCAACACGCTACAGAACACTCTTGTAGAAGCATAAACATACAGATAAAATTCCCCGTTCAGGGTACTAAGCTCGGAAGCTTCTTAATTTGACATAAGGTCACTAAAGAATCAAACATTAAGTTAACTTCAGCTCTAACTCGGATCAAAAACAAGTCAACCATCGAAAATCACGTACCTACCACCTCACCTGCAACCCAACCGAAACATTTGAACAAAGACCAGCGAGCGGCGACCCGGCACCTACGCGAAAAGACTGAGAGAGCAACGCCACCTCAGAGACGCCCAAGCGGTGGTGGGGAAATTTTTCAGACAAAATTTTGTTTTCTTTTGTGGCAGTTCCCAACGGATTAAATCTCTGGAAATCATCGAAATATAGCTAAAATGGAGGCAATTTTTAGCTGAGAGGAAAGTACTTTACATACACCGATTAATCTCTTCAATTAAAGCTATTGATGTATTCCTTAGTCTGTATCGGTTCTCCTATCAAGTGGTTGTGAACGTTTGCATGCTTTAAAAGAACGTTCAGATTTTCTCAGATGGGCACATCCTTGACCTATGTCAACTCTCCTTCACCCTGGTCAACTTCATTGAGAGCAACAAATTCTTTTATTTTGAACATTTTTCTTTGCTTGCGTACACTATTGTTTGCATTAAGGTTTGCTTTCAGTTGCAAAATAGAGTGAAGTCTGTTCACTTTCTCATCAGCGTGGATATTACTAGCATACATGATATCACTAGTCATAGTCATTCTTATGCAGTGCTCAAACATTGTTTCAAATTTTTGAACAATGACATCGGCTATTTTTTCAGTGATCCCTTGTTTTTCAAATTTTTCAAATTTTTTGATCTCAAAAATGTCTGAATTTTCTTCTACTTCATTATCAGGAAAGCTGTCCGGTCCATTGGGCGAGTCATTGCTACTATGTAGTAGTAGGAACATCATCCGAGGCCATAATTTGAGTAGCTTGAGCCCTGTTTCTAACATTTAGGGCAAGCCTCCTGAATACATGTTTTCTCAATGATGAAACCTTGGATTAGGTGTGCAGAGAGTGGTTAATAACACATCTGATATTGAAGTCAGGAAGGTGAGCATGTTCTGTAGAATAATGCTTGAACAACAGAGACATGAATCGTGTCTCATATACACAAAGGCAGCAACTTAAGCAATCCATTTTGAGTTAGGAGACTTCTTAGAGCCAATTTGGAAGCAAATTTTGATAGAAGTTTCCTTTTCTGTTCAAAAATTCTGACAGAAATCCAATTCTAAAAAATATTATTATTATTTCCAATAAAACATAGGCAGCATGAAACATTGATCAGGATACGCACAATCTGCATTCTCAATCACAGCAATTAAACTCTCACAAATGTACAGAATATTCAGAAATTTAATCCAAAATAGCAATCCATCCACACCATATTAAAATTGGTATAAGAGCTCACAAATCAGAAATAAAAATATTAGCAGGAAATTTTCATGTCATCTCTTAATCGAACATGCACGGGACTGATATCACAACTCAAAACATGATAAGTAATAGTATTAGGTTTACTTGAGCACCAACTTAAATAGTATTTTTAGCTTATGAAATACTTTTAATGATCAGCTATTTTTTCTACGTAAGGTCAGCTTAATTAAATCATAATTAAATTTTCTTATTTAAAATTTTTTTGTTTCAGGCCAAAATGAATCTCTAGGACATTCCAAGAACTGAATAGGAAGGTCCCAATGATTTATATATATATAAAGTAGATTTTTGCATTAAAAATGAATATAAATTGACAAGGATACCTTATGGAGAATTCTAACATCCCCCATTGCCCAAAGAGACGCCTCAGAGTTTAGCCTTTAGTTTCGGTTCGGCGGGGCTTCGGGTAGGTGAGCTGGGAGCTGCCCTTGCTGTTTTTAGAGAGATACTTTTGAACCTTGATACCTTAGCATACGTTGATGTGTGTTTTACTATTTGGATGCAAATTTATACAGGCGACCTCGGGGCTGTAATCGCCGCACTTCGTCAACTAGTAGTGAGCACTATCAGCGAGTGAATATATCCTGCGGGCGTCTCTTCTTGACTTGCCCGGCCGTCTGACCTACGGTGTCTCGCCATCCTCTGGGCTTTCCTCGCTCCACTTCCTCTTCAATGTTAAATACGTGATCCTTCTCCTTGCTTATTACTTCGGCGGTTACTTGCCGACTTAATTTCTACCAATTAATCTACTACCTATGTTCCTCTATTTAATAAACCTATTTCTTGCTGTAATTGTGTGAATTTGAAAGTGCGTGTGATTTGAACCCTATTGAATCCTTTAATTCATTAAGAGCCGGCTTGGCTCCAGTTAACTACTTAAATATCTTCTTTGATATCTTTACCTGGGGCGCCTGCCAGCAGACAGCTTGTAGGCTCTCTAGGTCAGTAGGTAATTTCTTTAACTTAACAATCAAACCCTTAATTCTTATTTGCTTCTGTTCTACATGAGCATTTCTTGATCTTTTTACGCTTTTCCTTCTTGACTCCGGAAGTGTCCACCACACTTAGGCACAACTTTAAACTCAGGTTAGCGTTGCTGTCGTTTGATTAGGCTTGGTAAATCGATACTTTCATTGAACTACAAAAGGCCCCAGCTGCTCTCCCTTTTGTTAATCCGTCGCTATTTCGGCCCTACAGTATCTACAACTTAGCATCTTTAATAGCCCGGGGTGAGGATGCGGATCAGCGGGTCGCACAGGACCACCGGTTTTATTTCGGCGCTTCAAACTGCAGCGTTGCAGTCACTCGGAGTTCCGATCAATTAAACCGAGACTGCTTATCGGCCAACTGCGTCTACTGGGTTGAGAAGCAAGAGTCCGGCAGACATTCTCCACTTGCCCGACTCTATGCGGAGACCTGAGATAGCCAAGGTCACCGTCACTTTTCGTTGAAGATTTCTGCAAGAATACCCCGCTCCTGATGCCCGCTCGTCGCTGCAGCGGAGATGTTGACTAAGCCGTGCGAGGGTACGCTTTCGCAACTGATTTTTTAGATTTTAACATTTATAAATAAATTGACTGTAATCACTATTCGCATTGAGAGTTAAATTGTTAATCATTTCGTAGAATCTGTGCTAGAATTGGTCTTCTGTGTTCCGTTGAAGGATTTTTTAGTATCCTTAACTTGCAGGAAAATAAAATTTCTTGCTATTGACTTCGTTCATATTGATCCTATTTACATACTGATATTGATGATCATATATGTGTGGGTGCTCCACAACTTTCTCACATGAAAAATCCAGTCATACTGTCCAGAACATCAATTCAATGTTCATAAAAACAATTACATTTTTCACTTTTTCCCATAAAAAACTTTTTTCTCTAAACAAGTGGTGACAGATTCCCCGCAAGTACCTGCAAATGTAATACTGTCTAATGGCCATGTGACTTTGGCAACGTGAGACACATTCAACAGAGCCTAGTTCAAATTGATTCATGGTTGACGATCGAGCACTCTGACCAAACTTTTACATATTAATTAGTATATTCTGCATTCAGTTATGAGAGTTATTAGAGAATTCAAAATATACTGAGAAATCAACAATTTAATTATTTTTAACTTAATATAGCTAATGCATATGACTCTTATTCTTTTGGGAAGGGTGTCCCTAAAAAAGCGTAGATTGTTGAACGAGTTCAACTCCTTAAATGTTAGAAATGCAAGAATAGTTTGAAAAATTTTAGTATAATGCAACTTGGCATAATAATATACTCAAACTCTTCTCAAGGCACAAGTATGTCTAGTGGCATGCTGCTATTGCCTGCATATTATATGAAGTCTCTGAAATAAAATAACTGAAATAATAACTGAAGTCTTTGAAAAAATAACTAAGTAATCTGTAACGTTTGCTGAGCACTTTTTGGCATAATGACATTATACCATCAGATAAATGCACTTCTGCATCTTAAATTTTCAGAGTAATGAAGGATCTGTGCTGATATTAGCACGTTTCTAATTAAATGTTGCAGTCGTTACCAAATTAACAATAATCATTGAATGATTCATTAAAATGATTCGTCACGATTATGACAGTTACAACTTGTTCCAGAGGCAAACGAGCGCAACGCAGGTTACAAGCTCACTTTTCGATAAAAAACAAAAAATTTTTAGCAGTCTTGTATGTATGCATAAACAAACACCAGTCTTACACAGAAATAAACATTTCGACGACATAAAAATTGAATACATGTAAAAGAATCCACCAGTTATTAAACAACACATCACACAAAAAAAATTCATGCAACTCCAGCGCATCAGTGCACCATTTTTCCCGCGGGACTGATGCGTAATAATACAACGCAGTAATAAAGCCCCTAGCTTTCTACAGAGCAATCTAGTTCTCTGCGTCCATTATATATTTGCATAATTAGCAAATGAGTGGCCATTAAATGTTATGCTCAAGTACAAACAGTATACTTTTACACTCTTTAGCAAATGCTTTGTTATCGTACTTATCACATTGTGTTAGTGCATGAACGAACGAACAACACCTGGCTTTGAGACACTTGATGCTCATCGAAAAGTTGCACTTCCGAAAAGACATCTATGTTTATATTACTGATGTAGTTCAATAAGTTTCATCTTATCCTTTAGCTGCAGTCGCCTATGGTGAAGATAAGATGCAAAAGACATCAGCTATCCGAGGAACAGCGTCTTCGTAATTGGGCCGGCTCCAAGAAACGATGGAACAATAAATGTATTTGTTGAACATCCGTTTGTTATAACTCCAAAGTAAATCTTGAGATGGTTATTTATTTATTGTGGGACTTATAATCATAATTGTCTTGCTTTCAGCGATGAAGAACACAATTTGAGGTCTCTTTACTGGAACATTCATCAGTATTGCAGCAATTTTTCTAATAATAGTGCAGTGTTCCTTGGTTCAATAGGCTAGACCCTGTAACACTAATCCGTTCAATTATCACAAACTGTAAGGAACCTCAAAAAATATGTTGACAGGATTGAACAAGTTCGTTAAATTTTAATGAGTAATCATCCGGAATAGAGTGGAATGCTTATGAATCATCCGGAATAGAGTGGTTAAAGTGGCTATTTTGTCGTAAAAAAACGAAACAATGCCGATCATATACCCAACTGTACCAAATCGTCGAAATCTGTAGATAAATTCCGATTAAAATTTACGATCGTTCCGACGTAAAGAAATTACTGGTAATTAACGGCTATTATCGTCGGACTTTGTCCGAAACTTACAATAATTCCCGGTAATTTCCCGGTAATCCGACGATAATATTAGACATTCACGACACTTCTTCCAACGATATATCGTCGGTTTATCGGAAGAAAAAAACTATAATTCCCGGGAAATTCAGATGAAAATTATCGTCGGTCGGACGATCAAATTCAGCCTGGGAAATGGGCTTCATGTTAATCATTTTCAGCAAATACCTAACCTAATGCAAAAATTTATTTCTCGTGGTCATGCTAATTAAGGCTGTTACTCTACTTCTTTCGTTCATTATAAAAAAAAATCTTAACTTGCCACACATTTCATTTCCTTGCCACTCTCAATGAACGAATCTTTCCAAATCCGCGAAAAATTTCCAGTCCTTGTAACTCTTCAACGAATCATTTTCGACCACACTGTTATTGAGTAAAAAGTTTTCGTTTCAACGATCCCAACCCTATGTTAAAGTTTGTTCAAAAAAGTGCCGATCACCCTGTTAGGTCAGCGTATTATCGAATTATTATACTATTCAGGGTTATGAGTTCAGAAAAAGATAATTTACTGAAGTTTTGATTGCCTCCCGTGTTCAATTCATTGCATTTGTCCATCATAAGCCCAGCAATTAGAGCGCATGCAAGCTGTGAGCTTACTTTTAAACGTTGAATAATTGGAGTCAAGCTTATGGTCAGGTAAGGATTTCTAAATGTTGAACTAAAAAATGAAAACTATTTTGTTTGTTAATTTTTCAGAAATGTGGTAGTACGATGACTTTTGCGTTTATTTTCTGGTAATCATAGTTATCAATTTTACTTAATCTTTTTGTAAAATTCTCCTTAGGTTTTAATATTTCGTACTTAAAACTCCCCAGAGATAAAAGCTGTAGTGGTCTCCCAGTTTCAGGATTTTAGCTTCTGTAAGAAATCATTGATGTAGGCGTTGTGTTGACAAAAAGAAATTACTCTGTTGCGGAACAGAGCAATCGTAATACAACGCTATAGTCTTATTTCACAACGTAATCTTCTGATAGGGCAATAATGCAATAGTTATTCAATTTGATTGCCCGGTCACACATAAGAATTATTCAATGGTTTTTATCTTTTCCATACCAAACCTCAACATGGTTTAAAAGAAATAATCGACTATGTGGGTCGTTGATCGTGTCATTTCCTGTCCTCAATGTCACGATACGAGCGTGGCCTGTCGGCCTCTCGTTACGATAGAGGAATTTAAACCTCGACAGTCGAAAAATGGAAAGGAAATTAAAGATGGGAAATACTCAGGAAAAGGATGGACAGAAAAGGTGGAAAATAAGAACAGCAGGCATTAGCATATTGCACCACGAGTTTACCTTAGTTTTATCAGCATGGATAATAACGACAAAATTTGAAAGATTTAAACACATTTTTATTAAACGTTGTTTAACACGTGAGTTAAAGCACACACAAATCTGAACTAAATGATCAAATGGAGCACTAGTGCAATAATGAAAAGTGTGCATGACATTCCTGACGAAACTCAATGCGACATGGTATTCAAAGACAATTAGTGTAATGCTCACCGAGAATCCAGATTCCCAAATAACTAAGCGTGTGCAAATGATTTACGGTTGCACAAAATTTAAGGCAAATTCTAAATAACATGAGATGAGGACAACGTAAGTAATGAGGACAACGTATGACAGGGTAACATCCTTGCTCACCCCACGGTGCCAGAAACTTTAGAACAACTCGCATTACGCGCCACTCGAACTCTCGCTCTATAACCGAATATCACAGTTCTGCTGAGTGTACTACACCACCTGATGAACCAAAAAAAAACGCTTTTTAATTAGCGCGCCATTTAAAAGCACTTTCCAATGTGCTGATTCGTACCTAAACTCATGCTTATAGTCACTGTTTCAATAATACCGCTTCCACTTGGTGCTTGAAGAAGTCACGCCAGGCTAATACAAGCTCCTTCCCCTTGCTTCTCAGGTGTCGGCCGGTGTTGCTGTTAGGCTGTCCGGCGCCACGTCGGCCCATTTTCGACGGCTGCCGATTTTGGTTGCACTGCCCTCGTTGGTGCTGGCAATTCTTTGCGAGGCGACCAATGCACTGTCTGTTCGTTCCATGCTGCCCGTGAAAATTTTGGAATCTTGCAGAGGCTGTCGGTGTGTGATTAGTACAGAAGGAATTTGTGCACTTCGTCGCCTGGAGTCTGGTTAGCCTCGATGGTCGTCGATTGTTGGCGGTACTGCTTTCGCTGTCGCAGAGACATGACAATGGTTGTTTAACGTTGCTCGCTTTCTTGGAAGCTTGCCTTTTTCTGGCCTCCTCTGTGTTTGTTTCCACAGATCGATCAGTTCTGAGGCTTTTATTCAAATCCACACTCTGTCGGGGAAGGTCGGCAGGAGTACCGGCCCTCCCTGCTCCGACACTTTTCTCGCACCAGTTTTCTGTCAAAGACCCCGATTATTCTTGTATCCTGCTTTTATGCGTTCCACTTCGTTCCTTCTCGAAAGTTCTCGAATCTTCATGGTTATGAAGACAGCATTCTAATCCTGATTGGTGGAATTCTCGCTTGTCCTGACGTCTCGAAATCGCATTGGCTAGGTGCTCGCTTTCCTCTGCCACACCTTCGACGCGCGGCACGCTCATTGGCCCAGGTGATGCGACTTTTGCTTAAGCCTGCCTCCGACTGCCCCACGCTTGTCCGAGGTTCGCTCTCACGCCTACGCGTGTGCTGATGTGTTTTGTGTGCGTTGTGTGTTTGTGTTGTGTCGCAAGCCTGTGTTGTGTTTGTGTGTGTGGTGGGCCCGAGGGATGCCTGAGCCAGCAGACTGGTGACATTGATGGATAGCAAGCCTCTTGAGATTGCGAAACATGAAAACGAAGGCTGCCCTGTGACAACTTTTTCCTTTCAAGCTGTTCAACGGTCAAGATACTTCACGTCGTGTAGCCCAACAATAAATTACCCAGCGAAACGAAATAAAATATTTCGTTACATCAAGATTTTCAGTAGAAGCATTCACCTTGCTGTGAAGACTATCGAAACTTAATTCTATAAGGAAGAAGATCATGAAGACTGAATTCTATGAGAAAGAAGAGCCATAAATTATTCGGTTTGGTCGCAGTTCTATGCGTTGCTCTGCGTTGGCAAAGAATTCAGTGCTCGCACCCTTGTTCGGCCGTGATGACGTGATCTTATTAAAAGACGGCCGTGAATGTTTTTTGAATCATTCGGCTTTGCCATGCTCTGAACGTCTTGGAGCCCATATGTTCTGCTTGGCCCATGGTTATGGGCTCCATATGTTTTGCTTGGCCCCTGATCTCATAACTTGCAACGATGTTCGTACTTGGCCTAGTACAAGAGAAGAAACACTCAATTTTCTTCAACAGATTGCTCTTAGATCGAGTCTAAAACTCACTTTACAATCTAGCTCGTGTATCATAAACTCCAATGGCTTGAATAACAAAACTGAATGTTCCAACATTAACGGAAAACACCAAAATGAATTGAAAAATTCCACTCGATTGCTCGCTTTTTCAAGTGAAATCTCTAACAACCCTAACCATTGCTTGCCTACTGATGATGAACATTTTCCTCCCTCGATCTCTGAATACTGCACAGTACCTACAAAAAATAGGTTTTCGTTATTATCTGACGCGAACACAGAGAGCGACATACCTTTCTCACACACGAGTACAAATCGTCAACATCCAACCACGTACTCGGAAGCAGTGAAATCAATACGAAAAGAAAAACTGCCGCAAAATCTCAGTTGAAATTTGATGGCAAATTCACAGCCCAACCGCATACAGAACCACCACCAAGAAAGTGGAAATGACAAGAGCGCCCCTCATTTCTCAGTCGCTCCCACAACCAAAATTGGCCACAACCTGCTAATTCAAAACCAGGATTACGAGAAATCCAAAAAACTCCTGTCTAACAACGCTGAAAGTCAGCCTAAATGTGACCCAAACTCCATGTGCTTCCTCGCCAGTACCACAATGGATGAATTAAAACGATCATTTAAAATAAAGCTGCTTCCTACCATGGCCGATGGTCACTGCCTCCTTCATGCAGTAACTCACCAGCTTAACACACGATCGTCTTCAAAATGGAATTACAATTCCTTAGAAGCAGCAATCAAAACAGAGAGCACAGAAAATGAAAACAAATATGTCAATTTCCTTGACAAGAAAAGCGGTGACCTACCTAGGCTTATAAGTAAATACATTGACGAAAAACATTTTGATCATGATGCCGGAGACCTAATACCACAAATCATATCAAATGTGACTGGTGAAAGAATTTTCATCTTCGATGAACAATGCAATGGTGTTTGGAGAACAGTAGTCGAACCCTCACCAGAATTATCTTCTAATAACCCTCCGCTAGTACTTCATCGAAAAATTGACCACTACAGTACCCTTGTTGAGCAAGACAAAAACAAGACTGGTATCACATCATCTTCATGACAAGATACAGTTGTCCAGTTGAATGGCAGTCTCTCAAATGTATCTGACGCTAGACTTGACTCTCCGGGCAACAATGATAAGATCAAAGAATCTCCGAAACAGTCCCTACCAAAAAATCACTTTGACACCGCTAATAATCGCCATAAAATAGAATATATCAAAATTAAACATATCAACGCTCGTAGCCTCAATAGTACGCTGGATGACATTAGAGTAATGTTGGTCACAGAAGACATTGACATCTTATGTGTTTCCGAGACATGATTTGATTCGCGAACCCAGAGCTCGTTTTTCAATATTCCCGATTACGTGCTGTACCGCTGTGATGGCGTTAGAAGTTGCAAAGGTAGTGGATCTTGTATTTTCAAGATTGAAATTTATTCATCGTCTTTACTTTTAACAAATGAAGTGTGCGAAGGCATAGAAATGGTTTGGCTTAAAGTACATATAAATAAACATAAATCCGTTATAACCGGCAGCCTTTACAGGCATCCATCGGCTTCTCTACCTACAACACTAGAGTTCATTGAGAAAATTTTTAAAGAAATTCTAGCTACAAAAAAGTCATTCTCTGCCTTCGGCGATTTTAATATTGACTTAACGAATGAAAAAAATCAGCTTAGCAGACTGCTGTACAAACTAAACTTTTCACAAATCGTTAAAGAACCGACTCGCGTTACAAGAGTCTCTAAAACTCTCCTCGATCTGGCAATCACAAATAACCCTACGGCTATACGCAGTACAGTTGTATCACCCTCTGTTGCCGATCACCACTCTGTAGAATGTCAAATTAATATTGCAAAGGAAAGACAAAACTATCGTTCCATGACTTACCGCTTGAAAAGTCAATATTCACCGGAACTGTTTCATGAAAAACTCC
>JACJUY010000567.1:11569-32681 GCA_014220935.1 Platorchestia sp. MABIK | reverse complement strand
CAGACTTTAGCTGATGATGATCTAGAGGATCGAAACGTTCTAATTTTAATAGAGATGTATTTTAAGTCTATTGTCTTCGCTATAACCTTCATTTTAAAGCTTTGCCGTGTTGTGCAACCTAATCTAATTAATTTTCAAAAGTATGTGCTGAAGTCTTCAGTGAAGTAAATAAAATCAGTCCCGGGCAACTGTCACTTGAAAGTTCGAACCCTACTGCACTTTCAAAGGCTGGTGCCCTGTGGAGGCCACGTCCTGTCGATTTACCAGAGTTACGAACTATTTTGTACTCATTGAAGAACACAAATGCAGTCGGACATGATGGAATCAGCCTTCAATACATCAAAGATAGTTTTCCATTCACAGCACCACTGATTCGTTTGATTATCAACACATCAATAGCAACTAATAAATATCCAAACCAATGGAAACACTCCAGAATTAGACCATTGCATAAAACTGGTGACATAAATACAGCGTCAAATTACAGGCCCATTTGCCTTTTATCTGTCCTGTCCAAAATATTGGAAAAAGTAGTAACGAATCAACCGTCATCTTACATTACATTAGAAATGTAAAGCAACATGAACATTTTTGTAGAAATTAACTCCAAGTTCTGCCTCATCAGAAAAACAAATTTACTGGAAGAACAGAATGGCATCAAATTCTCAAATTCAGATTAAATTCTTCCAAAAAAATTTGAATGAGTTAGATTCTAAATTACGCATGAGTCTTGTTCGTTTTAAATTACAACTGAAATTAAAACTATAGAGGCATGATAAATGACAGTAGCGAAACGATGGTACTGGTACACAATGTTTCCTAAACTCTTCTCGTCACCTTGATTAGTGTGCTCTAAAAAACTCAAATCATAGATCAACCAGAATTTACCAGTATCAATTTAAAAATTACATTCCATAAATTATTTTCCAAGCTTTTTCCTGAATTGATTCGTATCCTGATTGCCTTTTAAATCTCGTAGCATATTTATCTTACAGTGCTCATATTGTTCAATGTTACATTTCATCCTATTAAACGTCAACTGAGATAGATCTTCAACGTTCATTCATGTAAAGAATTCGAATACTTTTAGGAGTTTTTTGAAAGTATCGTGAATTTTCTTGTCGTTGTTTTAGTAACTTCGTGCTAGGAAAAATGAAAGCCGTGGGGTAGTATTTCTGCGTAATTGTATGTACCCAATATTTTTGCATTGTTTCTACAGTTTTTCATGTACAGTTAAACCTCGATCTAACGGACTAATGGAGGGAGAGGGTGTCCGTTAAAGCCGAAAGTCTGTTCCAGCGAGGCGCCACTTTCTAACTTTTTAATTAGTTCTAGTTTATCACCAAAACTCAAATTCGCTAGCTTTCTTTTCTCTACAGGTGCCACAGTATTTATGTAGAACACAGGGTACAAAACAAATTATTCTACACTGCAAAATATAATGAAAACAAGATAGATATAGCTTAATACAACCAGTCAAAACTACGCTGTAAACAAGACAAACCTCCCGCGCCGCCACGAGGACAAAATTTGGTATGGCGGATTTTGTCTCTTGCACCCGATATTCGTTGCAGGGGGATCCGTTAGATCGAAGTTTACCTGTATTAGATATTGCAGCACCTATCATGGAATTTGGGTTAAAAGGTAAAATCTGTTCTTGTCTACTACCTCCAACAATTTGCTTGCTGGCGGTAAATTAATGTTGAAAAATAAGTTTTCTGAATTTCATTTGCAACAATTTTTTTTAACCTGAGGTCTCAGTAGTCAGTTGTAAATAACATCATAGGTAAGTAGTCAAATAGCACACATAAATTAATGACCAGCACATAACAACCGCTCATAGTTCTAGTAGTAATAGTTAAAGGTCTCATACATTCTCATTAGTCTCTTGGTTTTGATTAGGCAAGTGAGAATAAATGGAAACAGGAACGTAAGACTGAACATTAAGTTAAATAAATACATTGAGGTGCTATAGACAAGTATGAATTAAGTCCTCAACCTTTGTCACTACACAACTATTCACTCAACACTGCGCGTGAGCTTGATTACTGTTAAACATTGGGAGCAAAAAAGCTTAAGGCAGCGGAACGCCGCGCTTCATTAACGCTTAGCTTAAAAATGAGGGCACTATTACTTAAAATGTGCAAGGAAAAACGAGTCTTCTGCGTATTGGCTGTTACTAGTGCAAAACTGTACGTTGGTGCAAAACTGTTGGTACTGAAAGCCTCTAGTTTCCACAATTTCAAAGCAGCAAACTTTAAAGTCCACTCATTTCTAGAAACCCGATGGAGGAATCACACCCGAGCTCTAGGTATCTGCATTAGAAACTGACTTGATTGACAGAATCTGAGCTGATTTATAAGTAGCATCAAATCAAACGCTTGAAATCGAATTCAATAAACCAGCATTCATTGAAAGCTGTCTGTTAACTCTCTTAATTAAGTATAAGATTGTCATTTCTTTCTGTCAACACAGGAGCAGCTGCTAATGACATAACAGAATGTGCTGGGAGCCAAACGAGCAAGGGAAAGGAAACGCCCATAATTACTGATGCTGCGCTGATATGCTGAATTTCTAGAATCACATTTGAAACAAAACTTATACATCACAAAATCTGAAGCTGTGGAGGAAGTCAACAATAATGAACGAGCGTTTAATTCTAATAGGGCGCAGTCCGAGGTTTTCGTTCAGAAGAGAAGTAATCGTTTCCTGAAATTTTACCGGAATGCAATACTGAAAAGCCTTGGCTCGAACACGAAAGGATGCAGTGCGCCATCTTCTTTGGCTAATTAGCGTAGAATTGCTTAAGAAAAAATCAGCATAGGTACTCAGCTATGCAATTAGAAGAGTTGGTAAGCTAAGGCTGAGTTAATACACCCTGTATCTCAGATAAGAGCCTGGAATGAATGAAATTTGCCTTGCTTAGTACTTCAGAAGGTAGGTACTGTCTCACACCCCAAAAGTATATATTGTCACGAAAGGAAACTAGAAGTGTTAGGTAATGTTGCAAGTTGAGAGGGAACAGAAAATAAACAGTATTTCACATCCAAATGCAGCTGGACATGATGGTATCAGTCTTCAATGTATCAAAGACAGTTTCCCAGTCACAGCACCATGGATTCGTCTAATTGTTAATACATCAATAGCAACCAACACGTTTCCAAACCAATGAAAACACTCCATTATTAAACCGTTGCATAAAAGTGGTGACCTAAATACAGCATCAAACTACAGGCCCATCAGTCTTTTACCTGTCATGTCCAAAATATTGGAGAAAGTGGTGACAAATCAACTGTCATTTCACCTAGACGAGTCAAATCTACTCCACCGAAATCAATACGCTTATAGAAGAAACACAAGCACTCGAGACGCTCTGCTCAATAAATCTGAAAAAATAAACAGTGACATCGATCAAAAGAATGCAACACTCTTGCTGCTACTAGATCTCTCTGAAGCGTTCGATAGCGTCGAACATGATAGACTTCTACTTAAAATACTGAACATGGGAGTAGATACGCAATGGTTTGAAAGTTACTTGTCAAATCGATCTCATGCAGTCCGCATAGAAAACAAATGGTTCCCATTCATTCAGAACAATTTTGGTGTTCCCCAAGGATCCATTCTTGTTCCGCTACTGTTTTCTATTTTCATTAATGATATTCCTCCAATGCCTTCTAACACACGGATCGCAATGTATGCAGATGATGTTCAAATTGCATTAACAAGTTCTGTATCGGAAATACCACAGACGCAAATTAAAGCCGAAACTATACTGACTAGCCTGAAATCATGGTACGGCCGAAACGGTCTCAAATTAAATGCTAATAAAACACAATGCATTATCTTGGATCCAAAGATGCCATTAAAAAACTTCAGATCTTACTCTCGTAGTTGGAAATGATAAAATGAATGCATCAGAAAAAATTAAAAATTTAGGTATCTGGTTCGATAGAAACATGTCTTTCAAATCTCACGTTGAGAATACTTGCAACAAAATTTACGGAACTTTAATGTTTTTCAATCGTATAAAGAGTGTGCTAGACGAAAAATCCCGATTATTAGCCATTCAATCCCTGGTGTTATCGCGCATTGACTACTGCAGCCTAGTATAGGGAGACTTACCTCAACACCTTCAAAGGGATTTACAAACAAACAAACAAACATCGGCATCTACGGATGCTTTATTTCCAATTGAAGCATGATACATATCACCTTTTACATTGGTTTTTCAAATGCCTTATAACTAACACCAGGACGCCATGACGCTTTCCCCCGGTCAAGACCGGTACCCATTTCAGACACCTGGGGAAAGTGGGGCCTTGTGCTTAGAATTTTTCTCCTAGACCCAACAGAGAAAATCGCCAACAGCGCCGAGACTCGAACCCGGGTCTCCCCGCACGGAGTCAGATCCTATACACACACGGCTATGGCGAGCATCTCGTAGTTTATGCACAAAAGTGCATAAACTTCGCAGCCAAGGTGGTATGCAACGGCAATTTCAAAAGAAGTGATCACGTAACCCCTCTCCTTAATAAACTCGGTTGGATTCCTATTCAAGAAAGGTTTCTCATGCAGAAGGCCCAATACGTATTCTCCTCGTTGTATCTTCCTCAGAGCAATGCTGAGATAGTGCGTTTCCATCCACCCACTGTAACCAACCAAACGCCGAACAGAAACAACAATGTCTTAGTCAACTATCGTACATCTCACACAGGGCAGAAGGCTCTATCAATATCAGGCGCCTTACTGTGGAACAAACTTCCCTTGAGTGTGAAAATACCTCAAAGACCGAAAGAATTTAAAGCCAAAATAATTCGTCATCTTGCGTCTCAACGATAATTCTTCGTTACAGAACATACTGAACACGTATTGACGTATCTTATAATCTCATTTGCCTGGTATCTCCATTGCTGAATACTCTCCCTTGCTCATTTTTTATGATTCAAGACATCACACAACAGTTTGGAATGTATGTGTAGGGATTATGATTTGATCGCCTATACGCTGGGATTTGCAAACATGCTTACTTGTACATGGGTGTATGTGTGCAAATGGGTGTGCATATGTGCACATACACCTGTGTGTACTGAGCTAGCAACTGGTATGTAAACTATGAATATCAGCCTTTTTTTTCACTCTCAACTTCTAACACTACCCAACACATCATTTTATTCTATTATTGTAAAGCAATCCAAAGCTTAAATGTCTTGTACATGTAAAATGTGGTACCTATATATGTTTATCAATTGCAGACATTTTCCTCCTTAGTTCAAAGATAATGTAATTTTTTTCTAATAAGAAACCCTTATAGGACACTCATGTTTTCTTTCTTATTCACGTCCAAAAATGCTCTTGTTAGGCTAATGTAGTGCAATTATCATAACATCTCCTACGCTCTAGAGTGTATATTTTAACAACCGCACTTAAGCCTCACATATTTCTGGAAATATTCTGTACTTGGGAACCGTTGTAGGATAATCGTTTTCATGTCTCTGACTCAGATAGACTGTTTGTGCCACTGTTTCTAGTACGGAAATTTCATAAAATTCAGGCTGTTATAAAAGGTATTTTCTCGGAGTCCCTCGATTGGAATGCTAGTTTATACTGACTAGTTTACGCTGATATTTGCGCACATGCTTACTTGTGTATATGTGTACGTGTGCACGCTATGCGTGCGTAGATGGGTGAATGTGTCACTACGCAATACTTCATATCACTTCATTATTATCAAACATTTATAAAAACATATATATGCATTTGTTGCGCGATCACCCTCGTATGGTAAATCAGACGATTGTGAACCAATAATCTTTTCAACGTTATATTTAATTAAACATTGCTACAATATTTCATTAGAAATTGTAAGCAGCAACACATACTGAATAAGTTGTCACGAATTTCTTTTGCTCATTACCCTATATTTCAGAACATCGCACAGCATTTGTATAAAACGCGTATGTATTGTGATTTCCTCGATGCTTAGAAATATATTTGTGTATGTTTACGTGTTAGGTGTATGTATTTTCGTAGGTATGTGTGTGCACGTATATGTGTATGCATTTGCATGCATATATACACATTTGTGTGTACTAAACCGACAACTGGCATTTTAAACTAGAGAGAATGGTCTCTCTCTGTTCACTCTCAACTTGTAACATTACTTAACTCGTCGTCTCTTTATTATTGTAAAGCATTCACGTAAAAAACTATACATTTGTTGTGTAATCATCCATTCTTTTTAAATGAAATGCTTATCAACTAATGACCGTTATGTTAAAATGATTTAATTAGATATACAAAACATGTACTTTTCGTGTTTCTCATGCTTATATATGTATATACCTATTTTTTTCCACGTTTCCTTGAAATAACATTTTTGAACATCGGCCGAAACAAGCGATTCATATAGTATTTCCTGGCGTCACGAATTGCGAAGTTTTATGTCATGTACATGTAAACTGTTAAAAGTGTTTGCACCCCACAATGAAAATGCATTGTCCATGAAGTTGCGTTATCTCTTATAATTATCATTACATGTATCATCAAATATAGTTTAAGCAAGATTAGGAGTACATTGCCCTCAATCATTTATCGACTAGTGACATGGGTATTACAATACTCGTGTGTGTGTATCATCTAAGTGTATTAACTTTAAGATATTTTAAAAACCAATGGTGGTGCTTTTGTACCATCTCTATTGGAAATAAACTGTTTTCTTTCTTTCTTTCAAAATCTAATTGCCCGTTTAGTGCACAAATATATGTATATGCAGTGGTGGGCACGATAACGAAAAAACGTTATCGCGATAACCGATAAATCGATAACGAAAACCTTATCGGCGATAACCGAAAATCGATTATTGGCGAAAAATTTATCGCCGATAATCGATAACCGATAAATCGATAAATGCAAAATTCCGATACTAGCGATAACGATATTAGTTGCCAGATGTCCCAGTCCACATGAGGCCACACTTTTGATCAAAAAGGTCACAAAAGAGGCCAACTTTATTACACCAAAACACGTACATCCTACACGTATAGTAATTGTCCCGAACTCGTTCCGCCCCGTCATGTCGAATCCCAGCGGGAAAAACTGAAATTATCGATTATCGATAGTTTGGAACCAAAAGTATCGGCGATACCGATAAATCGATAACTCGGGAAAAAAAATTATCGGATAACCGATAACCCGAAATCGTTATCGCGATAAAGTATCGCGATAATTTATCGCGATAACGCCCAGCTTTGTGTATATGTGCATACAAATACACACACACAATATTTATAGTTTATATGCTAGATGCTAGCCCAGTGCACACAGGTTTATGTGCACCACATGCACAGAGACACCCATCTACGCACACGCACACGCAAGTAAGCATGTTTGAAAATTTCAACGTAAAGAAGATCGAATCATAGTACCTACGCACACTTCGAAACTGTTGTGTAATGTGATGAATTACAGAACAATAAGCAAGGGAAATTATTCAGCAATGGAGGTATTGAGCAAATGAGATTCGTAAATACTTATTCAGTGTGTTCTGTAACTAAGAATTATTGTTGAGACTCAAGATGACGAGCTATTTTGGTTTTCAATTCTCTCAGTCTTTGAGGGATTTTGATACTCAGGGGAAGTTTGTTCCACAGTTAGGCGCCCGACATTGACAGAGCCTTCTGCCCCATGTGAGATGAACGATAGTCGACTAAGACATTATTGTTTCTGTTCGACTTTAGGTTGGTTACAGTGGGTGGATGGAAACGCACTATCTCAGCATTGCTCCGAGGAAGATATAACGAAGAGAATACGTATTGGGCCCTCTGCATGAGGAGTCTGTCTTGAATAGGAGTCCAGCCGAGTTTGTTAAGGAGAGGGGTTACGTGATCACTTTTTTTGAAATTACCGTTACATACAATCTTGGATGCGAAATTCATTGCGAGCGGCTAAAGCAAAGACATTTATTTTTCTTAACCATACTAAAAATCTTGCTCCACAATTACGAACAGAGTGAATTATTTCCTTAACCGAGTGAACTATTAGGAGTACATTGCCCTCAAAAATTTATTTTCGACTAGTGACATGTGTACTACAATACTCATGGGTGTATCATCTAAGTATATTTAGTTTAAGATATTTCAAAACCAATGATGTACCTCGTTTTTTTTGGACCATCTTTACTGGAAATAAACGTTTTACTGTTTTTTTCTTTTTCTTTTTTAAATATAATAGTTGTATCCCCCTGAGGTGACATTGGTCTGACATCAATAGCTAATACTTGGGTCGATATCTGGACCCACTGAATGATTTTCCAAACTGTTGACAGGCTTAGGTAATTTTTTGATGCGGATTTCAACTGGGTCGATTAGTAAATCCAGACGTCGTAATTAATAGTTCCACGAAGTAAGGAACGCAAATGAAGGAGATAAGCAGTGGCGTAGCCAGCCGAAAATTTAGCATTTGTTGGATCACCAACAAACATTTCGAGGACGGGAGTTGCAGACAGTAATTATCATCAATATTTTACTCTTTTGCTTAAAACGGCTACTGAAACTCAACACCCAGCCCAGCTCAACATTTCGAGGAGGAGGGGAGGGGGGGCGCTATGGCCTCCGTGGCCCCCCTCGCTGCGCTGCAAGAGATACTTAAATTAAAAGCAATACCTGTGAACTAGCAGTGACATTTAGAGTAGCGCAATCAGAAAGCGACGAATCAAGTGTTGACAAAATTCCATACACAACCAGTATTTTGCAGCAATGAAATGCGAGGATTATCTCTTTCTTTAACTGAGAAACCAAACATATTAGTTTCATATCCCGTGAAAATCGCTGTAACTTTTTATGTCACTTAGCCGAATCTGCGTCTCTACTCTTGCTCTCAGCTCAGCACACGTCAAGAGTAGTTCGGACATTGAACAGATTTCTCTTATCATGAGTGGATATCTTATCAGGGGTGGATTTCTTATCAGGGGTGGATCTCTCATTAGGGGTGGTTATCTCATCAGGAATGGATACCTCACCAGGGGTGGATAACTCAGCAGGAATGGATACCTCATCAGGGGTGGATACCTCATCAGGAGTGGATATCTTCTCTTGCTCTCAGTTCAGCATACGTAGGGCGTAGTCAGAACACGAGGCACATTTCTCCTGATAGGGTTAAATATTTTCAACCCCTTGCAGCATGGTAGCGTTAAAATGAACCGGGAAAGAGCATGTTTAGGAAGTTTCCCACTACAAATCGCGTCCACAGAGCATACGTTAGGTAATGTTCAAAATGGCTTTAGTCGCGTTATTGAACCATGGGGGCTGAATTTCTTTGCTATTTTTAAATGAAGAACCATTCAGGACAGATAAACAGCTCTAAAAACTATAGATTCAGCTGTTGGGGAGCGGAACACCTCCTTCCTCTAGGTTCTGCAACGAATTCCTGAAATAATATCTAGAACATTTTATAATCCGCTCATGTGAAAAGAGTTACAAACTCCAGCTGGATGAAACTCTTGGAAACTCGTTATATATGTGATCCATATCCCAGCTTTGTCCTCAGACTAGACCGTTCACAATGCACAATGAGAACACAATTCTGTGGCAGCAAAACGTCGAGAAAAGAACAACGAAAATTTCTTAACTTTCATCTAATTTACACTGAAGTCTTCGTTCCTGCATGTGAATCATCTATGGAAGCAAATACGTACACTCCTAAAAAGAACATTCATCGACAACAAAGATTTTAAAAAAACAATGCCCTTTCTGTTCTGCAGATTTTATTCAGTCTCATGGTCACACATGCAATAGGTACAAACATATGTCGATTGAGACTAGCTTCAACATTGCTCTTAATTATAAACAAACTGCAGTATTGAGTAACTTAAAGTTCGGACTATGATATTTAAAAATCGGGTAGAACAGTGCAGGTCGGAGAACTACATTTTTTCACATTTCTGAACTTAGTCTTAGGGACCAAATTTTGCACTTTTTCAACATGGGCTTAGATTTCAGCCCTTTTTAGTTACAAATTATACAACAGCTAACGCACGAACGTAGAAAGCATCAGGAAATGTTACAAAATGAAGAAGGTTGAGGAAGTGACGAGGGGCTCTTCTTTGTCGTAAATTCGTTGTCTTGGAGAGAGTCAGCTGCACCAGTAGGAACAGCAGATGGAGAAGCTTCTGTTTTAATTAGAGTCTCTACATCACACCCAGCTTGATCAGTAGCACCTTCAGTAGCCCCAGCAGCGGCTGCAGCTGCTGCTGCTGCTGCTGCAGCTGTAAATCCTGAAGCCTGAAATGAAACTCTCACTAAAATCACCTCCAGTAGTAGAAATTTACGCTAAGAGTTAGTGAAACTGTTGTACGTCACTTTTGACAATTTTTTTTAAACATCTCATGTCAATGTAGACATTCAAACGACTTATCAAATAAGTCCAGCGTATACATTGATGAATTCACCCGATACACCGAGGCCGCGACTTTGTTTACTCTTTTGTATCAGTGTCAGTGTTTGAATTAGTTACTTTTTCAATTGCTGGGCCTATGTTTACACTTTCCTGATGATCTTTACTTCCAGTCAGACTCTCTGGTTTAATCGTCGTGGTCGGCAAGTGAACTAGAAGGTCGCGACATATCAGAGTAAATTAGGAGCCCCAGGTATTCATACAGAGATTGTAACTTTCCAGGAGTGAAAATATTATCCATAGGGTTTGAGAAATACAGAAGAGATGAACGAAGCCAGTATCTATGCATCGGTCGTGTTCCTCATAACATACAGGATTATTGAAAATATAAATCACCGAATAGTTGATGAATATCATGAAAAACGAGTCTTAAGAAACGTATAGAAAGACGTTAAGTACGCATGTGCATGACAAAGAAATTGTGAGAGGATTAAATAGCACAACAACCATGCATGGTTCGGAAAACGAAGAGGTGGAAACTAAGATTAGATTAAATGTTAGTTTAAGCCTCCCTAACCGCCAAAAAAAAAGCGTTCCGAAGAGAGGAAGGAAGAAAGCACCAATTCGTATGGAGATACGGGAACGAGGAATCTATGCAGAAGAAGCATAGAAACAGTAATTTGAGAAAGAAGCTTTTCAAAGAAGATGAAAGTAGATGAAGAAATTAGTAGGAGCTGAAAAACAGGACAGTAGTATACCGAAAAAAAGGTTGTCCTTAATACAAAAACCATTCCATTTTAAGAACAAAAAAAGCCTACCAAACTCTCAGCTCGGGACGTAGAAGTTAAGAATGAAAGATATTCTTGAAGAATGCAGCCGGGGTAACACAGTTCTATGAATTGAAAACATGGGTACTGAGTTCTGGCAGATATGATTAAGTATGTACTTAGTACAATTATCCACAAGAAAAGAGTGAAGTAAAACAAGCGCAGGCTTGTCGACATTTGCAGCAGCACTCCTAGAACTTGGAAAGTAAGGACTGACGACAGTCAGTCTTTGTTACAGCGTTAAATTCCCTCTCCCACACGCACATACAACAACATGGCACCCCTGAGTTTCCTTCCAGTGTACCAAAATCGCCAAAGGGAAATACTCTGTGGTCATCCTGTGTCAATCCATCCCACATCAACCTCGAAGTCAACACTGGGGGAGCAAGCTTGTCATTCGTAAACCCTAATAGGTAGTAGGTCATTAGAATCATCTCCAGGTGCTGGGTGCTTACATCCACTCTCTCGAACTCTTCACGCACTACAAAATTCTTCACTGCAAAAACAAGTAGATTGCGTTCTTCATTCAACCATAAAAGATGGCTCATAACACAGTCACACTCAGTATCCTTGCCATGTCACAGGTTCTCCTTGTCCTGCTCAAAAACTACATTCATAGGAACTCTCAATCTAACTCATACTTACTCTTTCCAAAACAGATATTCTACTCTTTCTTCCATTTTTCTGTCACACTGGATGCATGCATGACCTATTTTTCCCTTCACTTCCATCCATGTGCGCTTGTTCATGCTTAGAACCCTACACCTAACAACAGCGGCTGGTAAATTTACGTGAATCTTTAATGAAGAAACATTACCTTTAGAAAAACAGATTAGATAAGTTAGTTTGAGTCTCCCTATCTGCCACAAAAGTGTTCCAAAGAGAGAAGTGATGAAGGTACCATTTGGTACGGAGCTAAGAGAACGCGGAAACTATGGACAAGGTGTGTTCCTCCTGCCTATCGAAACAGAAAGTTGTAATGGAAGATTGGGAAATAAGGTAAAAGTTGAAAAAGAAAGTCAGAGGTACTGAATAACACGGCACTAATGAACCACAAAAAATTGGTGCTCAACGAAACAAAAAATTGAATTGATGCACAACAAAACAAAAAATTCATTCTATTTTCAACAAATAAAAGATGCAGTGAAACTATCACAAAAAACTCGGGACAAAACAGCGTCTCTTAGGAAGAATCCGAATATTACGACCCTGCGCTAGGAGAGAAGGGATGAGAGTTGCCTCATGGCGTAGGGAGGAGTCAGGGTAGCAGAGGGAGGAGGCATTCCACACTCCTCATATACGCACCCCAACACCAGCACCCTTTACACTTCCACACTCCCCACACACGCACCCCAACACCAGCACTAACCTGGGCCCGCTCCTGTAACATAGGCGGCAGAGGCGCGCACCAGTCTGCAGGAGGTTCGGCCCTGTCCTCCCACACGGGGTTGCTGACGTGGCCGTGCAGACGTCGCTTCATCCGAGACATCTCGATGGCAACCAGCGCCTCCTACAATGACCCGTAATTCATGTGTACTCCAATGGGGCTCTCAATCAGCACATTGTTTCAACACTTAGACCGCAATTGGTCAAACTGAAGTTTAATATTCAACTTAAATTTAGCGGCAATTGTAGTGAGCAATTTTGAAAATAGCAAACTTCAACTGGATCACGCATTCACTTAGCTTTAATTAAGTATTTATGAAAATTGAGTGTGACTATTGGTCGGTCGCCAGCATCATGAAAATCCCCGCTGTAGCCACTGGTTGCTCACATTGAGTTTTAAATGACACGCTATAATTAGATAAAGCAACTGAGGAACACCGAGTATAACTACAGAGGAGCTTTCAAGAGTCAATCCAGGGCGATAAACTGTTCTTTTGATTTCAAAACGCTCTCTATAACCGTGCTGAAATGTGAATTTTTCAAGCAATATCTGAACAAATGCGAAGATGTTATGCATGCGAAGTGCTCAAGAATCGCTGAAATGGTAAATTTGCATTTCGTTTGAACCTATTCTTTTGCGACAAACTCGTCGAATATGATGTCATTATCCGAACAAATGTTAAGTTATGGGCAACGATTTTGTTTACACAGTCCTTAAGAATCGAACTCCATACAACATAGAAGTTGTACCACAGGGGATTAGATTATTAGTTATCAGTTAGTTTTAGCCTCCCTATCCTCAACAAGTGAGATCCAAAGAGAGGAAGGAAGAAGGCACCATTTAGTATGGAGTTAGGGGAACGTGGAATCCATGCAGAAAGGGCATAGAATCAGTAAGATGAGAAAGAAGTTCATGAAACAAGATCAAAGTTGAAGAAGAAAGTAGTAGGTGTTGAAAAAACAAGACAGAAGTGAACCGAAAAAAAGTTGGTCCGTAACAAAACAAAAACCTCTGTTATTTTTACAAAAAATAAAGCCTACCTAACCTTTAGCTTGGGCCCTCACATTGTCCCCCTGGGAGTGCTAATTTCCATAGATACAATAGTTGTATCCCCTGAGGGGCACAAAAGGGGATACAACTATTGTTTCTAAGGGAATTAGCCCTCTCTGGAGGAAGTTGTGAGGTCCTGAGATGAAGGTTAGGCAGACCTTCCTTTTCTTGAAACAGAAAAGCATTTTTGTTTCCCTACAGATCTTCTTTTTCCAGTTTACTGCTGTCCTGTTTTTAACATCCATTACGTTCATCATTAAATTTAATTTCTTTCCAAAAAAATCTTATTAACTTGACGTTTCCAGGCAATCAAATGTGGAAACACAATTTTAACACATAATGCATTTCCTGTTTCCTGCATTCCACACTAAATAGTTTTTTTCCCCTTCCTCCTTTGGGACTACTTTTGTCGTGATTAGGGAGGCTTAAACTAGCTTATAGCCTAATCTCATCGTACTAGAGCCTGCTTGTCGCCGCTCTGCGTGAAGAGTTGGCAGTGGCGGTGCTGCTGCGAGAACCCTGTGCAGTCCTGCACTTGACCCGCAATGAAATACTGATGGAACCGCGACCGCCACCGTCGACATTCCCGGTACTCATCCTTGTATTCCTCACACGGGCGTACCTGCAGCACGTAAAATGTCCTGGGGTGTCAGGAAAGGGAAGCTTTTCATCGGATCAAGAACGTTAAAATCAGATTGACTATAAGACAGAACACACCGCGAAAAATGAAATATTCGCTCCGAAAATAAGGATACAGGGACGAAGTAGTTATATTTTCCCTAGAAAGAGCCACTCCGCCCACCCCGACCAGCTACCAAAACCATCACCAGCGAAGACGTGCTGACGTCTACGATGGAAAATCAAAAACTCTTTGTTGAAATACATTTTAGCTAATGTAAAAATAACACTTCGGTAGTGTTTCATCAAACGTTGACAACTTCAAGTTATTCCTTTTCCAGAATCAAATGAATTTCAAAAGTCTTGGGTTGACTCTTCAAAAATTGCCTTACATGCAGAGCTCATCTACACAAGGGTTCGCAGACCAGTGTCGCCTCTCAATGTATTCGTGGAGGCTGAGGAGCATAGGTTATTGGGTTTTACATTTAGTCATGATTTAAAGCTAAAATTGAATTTTTAGACCAACCATTTCCATACATGATGCCATTTCAAGCTTGTTATTTGATGCCAACCTTTTGTATTTGAGCATTTGCGAGGGCGTTCAAATTTCCAGCAACAGCGTGCAGTAATTTGATTCTATCTTAGTGCATTTAAGCATTTGCGAGGGCGTTCAAATTTCACGCAATGAACGTGTAATTTTCATGGTAAAGTATGGAGTGCGTTACGCAAGCCGCTATCTCCAGAGCTTGTGACACGCAGTTTACACTAGAGGTGTTTTGCTACCGGGGCTACCACGAGCTTTTATGACCAATGCACAGCTGCAGGATGTGCGGAGTATGTTACCACCGTTTCCAGTTAGATTTTTACAAGGACCACAGTGCGAATAATAATTGGGAACAGAATAAGATTTAATCCTCCATTGATTCTTTCCAATATGGTAGTGGAATTATTACATTTACGTGCGGTTCTTCATATCAAAACTTATGCTCACGAAATACAGTTACTCGGATGATTTTTACGAGGGAAAACATCACAAAATCAGGAATTTACAAATGACAAAGAAATTATCAAAGATTAGCCAAGCCTTGTAGGCACAACCTGACACAGCTGACGTCCACTACACAGTGCCAACTGCAAGTGCCGAAATTTAGTAAATCCTAAGACTTTACATCGTTTTTTATCGGGTGAAAAAATAGCTTACGTACGACACGACGCCGTCACCCAGACCATCAGAACTCACCATCAAGACCATTGCGCTGTGGTCCGTTAGCTCAGCCATCGTTGTTTGGAATAACGTCTGAAACGCACTACCAGCCCAAGATCACAAAAGCAGGAATCGTTTGACTCCTCGTGCCAACAAGGGAACTAAGTACAAAAGTGAACAGTGAAGAGCACGCGCATACGAGACTATAGAGATAAGCTGGAAATGGAGTTTCACTTTATAGTATTAAAGTATTATTAAAGTTTTAGTATTAAAAATACGAGTAGTATTAAAAAGTTATTTCTAACACTTAGAAAAGCATCCCGGTCCTCTCTTTGAAAAATTTGCTAATGAAGACAAATTGTGACCATTTTCAAGGGTTAGCCAGTCTAGACCATTGTTTGAAGTGGCTGCTCGCCATTGCCATGAACATGTTGTACCTTAAACTATCAGATTTCCTACAGACATTCAGAAGAATGAATTCCCTTTACCTTTTGATTCTATCTACATTGAAAATTCGATGTTTTTTTCTAACTCAGGGCAACATTTTTAATACTCCAAACTTATCGTCTCCTTAGGTTCTACCTGTAAACTGACTTCTTACTGACATACTCATGTGTCCTAATTGGTTGCGTGACCCTCTTTTTTTTCCTTATGGTTCCATTAAATATCATTAATTATATTAGACTCGGTTAACAACAACTTTGGTCTACGGCTATATAGTTGTCGCTATGGTGAATCTACCAAAGTTAATTTTGCAATTATACAATGATGACTTTGTAGATGTTACAGTATCAGTGGGAGAAATTTAATCCTTCCAGCGCTTCATTAGCTCACAACATATCGCGATGAAGGTTTCAAAAATCAAGTTGTTGTAGTGCACAAAAATAAATAATGCAGTACATAGATCTCTTCGGGGTCACTAATTATTACAACAGACCTGTTAACAGCGGTCACAGAAATGATTCTAATGAACATTCATTAAAACTTGACCCTCTTACTTGACTGATCAAATCTTAACAGCAACAGAAGATCGAAAGTTACTTCACAACTCTACTGGACTTCCACCGGGCAATACCAGAAATGGTAATCATACACACTATACAATAATATAGAATAAATTCACTCATAAAACGTCAATGCAGTATTTTGGGTGGAAAACTCCATAAATGAAAACAATAATGCTGAAAATACTTATAACTGATAAATAATACATCCGGCGTCAGTTGGTTTGATGTCCTCAGTCGTCAAAACTGCTCAACGTGAAAACTGCTCAACGTCTTCATCATTAAGTTTTTTTACGTGATGTCAGGCAAAAGAAATGACCTTCAACTCTGAAAATTTTATACCATACATATGTAAGTGCTAGCAAACGGTTGAAACCAACTCTTCATTACTAGCATTTAGTTAAATTATATCGGCACTCAAAAAATCATTACACTCTGTCATTTGTATCAAGAAATCGTCAAAACTCTTAAGTGGTTTTCGCATTACTAAACAAAACTCCATAGATTAAATTAGGTTAGTTAGTTCTAGCCGTCCTAACAACAACAAAATCGTTCCAAAAACGAGGGGAAGCACTCTCATGTAACTCCATGTATACTGCGAAAAACTAATGGCTCATTTCGTTTTACTCAACGAGAAGTGGTAGGGTGAACCAATGCAACCAACAGTACACATGATCTTGCGTTCATCATTAAACATTGAATCAGAAGGCGTAACATCAAGATTCCTCTTGCATTCCGCAGAAAATTTAAAAATGTGTTAGCCATAGAATAATGAGGCCGATTCGTAACATGTCTTGTCTCTTGAAAAAATGATATTTTCAATCTCAACTACGTTAAGCGAATTAGGTGAAACATAATTGTACACCTTAAAGTAGCATTGATGATAGAATGCCCTAAAGGAAGTCGCTGAACTCATTCGGGCCCACAAGTAGCGATCCTCAAATGAGTCTATTGTATTCGACTTCCCCCTCAGGGGGATACAAATATTGTATCTATGGGAATTAGCACTCCCAGGGGGACAATGTGAGGGCCCGAGCTGAGAGTTAGGTAGGCCTTATTTTTGTTGAAATAAAATGCTTTTGTTATGTTAAAAACCATCTTTTTTCGGTTCACTGCTGTTATTTTTCTTCAGCACCTACTACTTTCTTCTTCAACTTTGATCTTGTTTCATGAACTCTTTCTCATCTTACTGTTTCTATGCCCTTTCTGCATAGACTCCACGTTTCCTTCACTCCATACTAAATGGTGCCTTCTTCCTTCCTCTCTTTGGATTGCCTTTGTTGCGGATAGGGAGGCTTAAACTAACTAATAATCTAATCTAATCTGTATTCGACTGCAGAAACAATCTACTGCTGGATCGCTTGTGGTAAATAAATTGTTTAAAATTATTCTAGTGTAGAGGGCACAGGAAGCCCAGGGAGCGCCCAGCCTCCCTACGGCCCTGGCCTGCAAGCCAGAGCCCTCCTGGGGGTGCACTGGAATTTGCTACAGACTCGCAACTTCGGTGTTCCATAACGGAGTTCCCGTCCTGTGTTCACTTGTACTTAAAACCTCTGAAACGACGTTCGAATGTGAAACTATAACTCACAGAATCAGAAGGGATTTAAGAAAGCGGTGAGAATTCTAGATTCTGAGACAGGAGTCAAGCATCAGCGAAGCAAAAAGCGCATCAAGGATTGACTACTACCATATCTGTTTTTACATAGCACAGTAAAAATTCAACATCAAAACCCGCAGGATTTTAACAAGCAATTTGCGATCGTCACATTATGATGGGTTTGGATTTAAAACAGAGGTCTGGCAAATCCTAATAAAGAATGACTTGCACTCAACGTCGTTGTGACAATGGAGCATTTTGAGCGCCTAGACCAGTATTTCTCAACTTTTTTATGCCCCGCACACCCAAAGCAATTTCATTTGAACCTCGAATCCCCTGAAATGAAAATGCCAACATACAGCCAATATCCTACAATTTACCTGGACTTTTCTCGCGCCCCCTGGAATATTGCCTTGCACCCCCAGGGGTGCTAGCAGCCAAAGTTGGGATACCCTGGCCTAGACGATGCTCTTTTCCGTAACTGAGCTCCCGTAGCTTGCAAGTTATTGTTAAGCTATTAAGAAACCCGTTGTGTGTGACACGACAGAGCGACAGGAGATGCCCGCAAACGAAAGCCAAGAGATGACGAGGATCATGAAATAAAACGGAGAAGCTCAGGAGTCTGACGCAGTAAGCATGTCTGCTGAAATGCTTTCATTGCATTACGTTGCGACACCGTGACGAGTCGCCAAGTGAACACATCAAATGAGGCGAGAAACTGACCTCAAAAAACTTCCTGATACAAAAGCCAATTCTGTGCTGCACGCCACATCTTAGGAGTTCTAATCAACCAACAAAGTTAAGAGACATCAACAGTTGTGAGAAGACATAACCAGTTTAAAAACTGTCCGTGTCACCAGTCAAGTGAGTCAGGCCAGACTATCAGATGTTCACATCGCGCCATTTTTATCAATGCAGTCATGTCAGTGAATATATATTCGGAGGCAGGTGTGACAGCAGCGGCAAGCAACACCACACAGATATTCCCATGTTCCACACAAAACCTGCTCATTTCTCTTCGAACTGTCGGCAGAAATGAAGTGTTCAAACAGCTCAAATTATATAACAACTGTGCTGCGCTCAAAACTAATGGTTGGTTGCAGCTGAGCTCTCGGAATATGAAGCGTCTCTGCTGTACAGCAGGTGTGAGCCAAGGCAGAAAGTTTTTTAAATTAAGCAAATTTTATTCAATGCTATAATGAGAATCAGATAGGAACACACGTGCCCAAGAAGCAGTGCATTATTATAGGAGTTTCTCAACCACCAAAAAAAACAAAAGTGAAAAAAAACGGTTCTGATGAGCTAGAACGAGACTTCATGACCCGTCGGTCTCGTCCCCGGTAGCTAAGAATCAAAACTGCAAAAAAAGCTCCTACAACCACTAAACTCACTGCAGATCGAAGCAGTTACTTATACAAAACCTAGTGTACGTAAGTCATGGAGTCTCAAGGGTACACAGGTCACCTATGGGGGCTTCCTACAAGCCCTCTTGTCTGGAGAAACTGCTAATGGAATCATCAATCAATGGGTGAAAATATAAAAAGCATCCCGCAAAACTGACTATAGTATTCAGTTAAAACTTCATTGCCCTGCTCACCGGCGTCCTCCTGTAATACCTGCGAAGAAAATGAGTACAAGTAATAGTGCAGGCTTATTTTCGAATTTGTACCAAGGATTTTCGGATAATCAATTCGCTCTAACTGCCTCTAGAATCGTTGTAGAAGTCCATTCTTAGCAAATTAAACAATCCATACATGTATGAAGGATGGAAACAAATTCACGCAATGAACAATAATATATATTTGAAAAATAGAAAACGTGAGTCTATATATCAGTAAAATTACAACTTGCACACAATTCACATGACTAAAGTTTTCCTACGACGCATCTGAAACACAGAATAAGGAAATTAGGAAAGATGGTTTCGTAAACTAGACCACACACGCGCGTGATGTATTCGTGGAGGCTAAGGAGCATAGGTTATTGGGTTTTATATTTAGTCATGATTTGAAGCTCAAATTGAACTTAGAGACCAATTATTTCCACGACCACACACGTGATCGGCCCATACATCAATAACAGCACGCACGATCCCTCAAATGAACTCAAGGCACATGGGACTCAAGTTACAGGCAGCAACGCCATTCCAGAAAAATGTGTTTCGCAGTTACCAGTGTAAAATCTGACCAACAATCATTCACCTGCATTGAGACTAGACAGGTGAGATCAAATGTTCGTATTCAGTAGCCAGATCCATCAACAGAAGAGAATCTCAAAGAATTGTAATTACTAAAAATTGAATAGCAAGAAAATATTACCTTCAAAATAGAAGTGATGTATAAGAATATAAAAATAGGCGTAACGCTAACTGCAGCAGAAAATACAACAGATATCAAGTACAGTAACTCCACAAGTACAAAAAAACACGATCTCATCAGGCTTTGGTCTCGTGGCATACTTGGTATTTGTAAAATAAATAAACATAGAACGAGCTTAAAAGCAAGACCAAAGCGAGGGAGCCAAAAAAGAATGAAAGCTCTCTTCAGTCATAGAACCCTCTTATCGGAATTGTAGCTCATACGCAACAAATAAGAACATAATACCAAGTATACCAAGTACAATAGTTGTATACTCCTGAGAGGATTAAAGAAAAAACATTCAACAAAAAGGAGGCCAAGCCGAGCTTCAGCTCGGGAACTCGTCTCTTCTCATATAATCGCTAATTTCAATAGATGCAATAATTGCATACCCATAAGAGCAACAATATGCTCACATTCAAGAATACTGTAAATGGTGGAAAATTGAATAATAATACTGTAAACATCAATCTCGCAAGAGACTTCCATCGATATCATAAAACGGTTAAAAATAATGGTTGAGTACGTGCTTCGTTTCAATCACGCTGTGTACCGTTAACTGGAAATCTCACGCGCTTTTCATAATGTTGAAGACCACATAGAAGAAAACGTGCACTCACAAAAAAGTCAAGTGTATACTTCACCTGAAGTGTGTAAACCACAGCAGAAAAGCAAGTGC
>JACJUY010000567.1:0-11502 GCA_014220935.1 Platorchestia sp. MABIK | reverse complement strand
ACAGCAGTGAACCGAAAAAAAGTTGGTCCGTAACAAAACAAAAACCTATGTTATTTTAACAAAAAGAAAGCCTACCTAACCTTTAGCTCGGGCCCTCACATTGTCCCCCTGGGCGCGCCAATTCCCATAGATACAATAGTTGTATCCCTCTGAGGGGTTGAATTAACTCACAATTCCTAATCATAAGAATAACTTACAATTTCTGATAATTAAAATAATTTTTCATTCAATATCTAATCATCCAACCAACCTACAATTTTTCATTATCAAATTCAGAGTCTTAGCAGCACAAGTGAAGTTGAGCGGTCCAATGCGATGACAACACCAGCGCTTATAATAATCCAACACATAAAATTAGTTCTCGAATAAACCAACACAAAAAATATTTTTTTGCATTCGTTCATTTTGTTTTTCTCGTTCTCGTTCGAGCGTTAGATAATATTCGAAAACTTTCAATTTTTAAAAGCGTTATGAAAATAACACGATTTAGAATGGAATTTTTTTTTAAACAGGGTTGAAAAGGTGGCACTGAACAGTTCTTCAATGCGCAACTTCACATCTACGCAACTAGGCGTTTAAATGGTCAAACTAAACTGTCCCTTTGGCTTAATGACTAGGAAAATATATTCCACAAAGAATGAAAATGACTGAAAATAATGCAATATAGTTAAGAGCGTCATGAACAGATTAGCAATCATTACAGTACAGCTATGACTTAAGGCCGAGCAGCAAGCCTCATCCCAGAGTTAAAATTAATTTCTCCTCAATCTGGAAAAATCATATATAGATACTTTTCCATAACAAAATCAAGGTTCAGTTGCTGTAACCACTCGAATTAGCAAAAGTCACGGACAAATGAGAAGAATTTAAGGCTGAAGTTGCATAACAAGAGCGCGAAATTTAAGTGTCTTGCGTGGCACAGCTCGCTTTGCTGGCAAACGAAGCGGGTAAACATCTCAATGAGACTAAAAAGTGAAATGAGAATTACGAATAGAATACCCAAGTTAGCTACGAACAGATTTAGCTATCCTGGCCTACCCATTGAATACTTATGGCAATTTTTTTTTTAAAAAAACATACAAAAATTAAACGAAGTACAGCAAGTGTAGCAATGCATTTTGACAACCAGTGATATTTGTCCCAATATACGAGGGCTTTCGAGGAGAATCCCTACATCATGACTGCGAATACTTACAATAGCTTTGTATACGCATAGTCTTTCTTACATAAGGTAACTGTAACTTAGCACGTAGAGGACGGAGGAATTACGTCAATGAATACAATGTTTGACAGGCAATGAAGGCACCACGGTTTCATCGAAACAACAGACTAAAGAACCACACCAACAACAACTGATCAGAACTGAAAAGCTTCCAAATGATTCAGATGAGATGTGGCAATTCACACGTGAATAGCAGCTTCAAATCATTCGTACACGCAATTTATCTGAGAACGTACGTGAGAAGAAACACGATCTTAGGTTATATACTGCAACAGTGCAAAGATCGAGATAAATAAAGGAGCATGAAACAGACTAAGTCAACATCGGCCACGAGAAGAGCAACATACAGGCACATAAACATGCGAAAACAGTAAAAAAAATCTCAATTTTACAACTTACATCGGACTAAATGGAAAACAATTCTTGTCAATTTTCATTTACCTTTCGTTTTGTTCATACAATACGGAAAAACCTAGACCAAATAGTATTTATGAACATAGCTTGAAATAATTGCCCGGGATTTCAGAGGAGGTTCTGCGAGTTGCCGCACATATCATAATAACGAGTTGCTTGAGAGGCACGAGAGAAATGACCTCAACTTCACCTCAATGGCCAGTAAAAAATGCGGTCTTTATCTTCACACTCACTAGAAGAAAAAACGACGCCAACTCGCCCGGCAAGCATGGATCTCGCCCAACTCGCCCGGCAAGCACTCAAGGTCGTGTTTTTTTGCTCTGAAGCAAAGAAGTGAACTACGACGCACTCGAACTCAACGCCGCAATGGTGGCTGCTGATATTTTCATTAGATGCCCTTGATCACGGTCGTAATGAGGGGAATTGTGAGCCATGACACTTCTTCTGCCACTGGGATAGTGTCAACACCTAACTTCAGAGACTTCCTCATTAAATTTCCCATTAAAAGGATAATCGCATTTTGGCCCATTCAAATTAATATCAAAACCTAAATGTGGAAATAATGCAACTCAATTGAATACTTTTTTTTTTCACAAAAACTTGGAAAATTAACACCCATTAGCAAAAATTGTTCCTTAAGCACTCTTCTCAGACCACATTCAGCACGCAAAAACACCCAAATGAACTAAAATACACACCCACAAAATCACGTCGAGTATGTTTTTTTTACGGAAAATCAGCACAGCCTGCATTCTAAATATCGATGAATTTCCAAGAAAGAAAGACTTATGGATCCCTAACACAAAATCCACCGAAACCTAAGCAAATCTTCAGACGTTTCTTCGCGTTATACAGTCAATTTGTTTACATAAAAAATAGTCCCCATCTTGATTTAAGTTATGCCTTAGAACTCCGCAGGCTATGCTAAGCGACATGGCGAAAGCAAGACAAGTGTGTTGTGAGTTTTTCATGCATTTCAACTGAAATGATGTATAGCTTCCTCAATGCATAGTTTTCCTGTTGTAATTCAGATTAAACGAAACGACTTGCTTGTCAGTAAAGTTAATCATGTAACACAGAATTTGGTGTGTTTTTAAACTGAAATATGGAATATACAACCACCGCTTTAACTAATGTGCGAGAAAAGCGTGTATGTACCCCTGATGCGAAAAAATCTGGATTCTTGCCAATCGCATTCTGGATCTTGAGTTCACGAAGGAAAAACCAGACCAACTACACTTTTTCTGCAAGAATATTTATGATCGTCAGTTGTGCAATTTCCGTTCTCAACTGATGCCCATATTTTACAAATGCCATGCTGTAAAACTGGATTAAGCCCATTAAATGCAAAGAATGATGATACAAAAAAAAAAAGTTGACACTTTGGTTATCAAGTACGCAAGGCAATATAAGAATTTCCAAAAATGAAGGCATTCAATAACACATCTATAATTCGTCCATTTCCTTAATTTACGAGCGTCAAATGATGCATACTCTCACACTCGCTGGATAATAGTGCACATTGAAAAAAAGGCTACTATAGCTGCAGCAATGGTTTAGGCTAAACTCGTCTCTTGCCCTCGTCTTCCATTAATTTCCGGAATTATTGATCAGAAGCAACAGGAAAACAAACATGAGTTAGAAACACTAGTGGATTATACTTTTACATCATATATGTGAATGTGCATAAAAAACGTTCATAAAACTCGTCCAACGTAGGTAAACATTGCACCAAAAACTCGCCAAAAATAAAAAACAGCCCAGACGGGCCCCATAAGAACGTGATAAAACCACCTACAGATGCTACTCAGTTTTTGCTTCATGAGAAGCTTGTGCAACTTGGTCAAGCCTGCCACACAAGCCTGTACCACAGCCGCCGTGGGCCGAGGTGCGGGCCATAAGCTGGTGGAAAGCCTCTTTCACTGCCTCCTCCTGACCAAAGAGCAACTCTTCTGTGATGACGACGACTGAACCGTCCGTGAGGCAGTGATGAGATACTACCCGGACTCCGTTGGCCGTGAGCTCGCCTGCACACACTCACGTAATGACACTTCTACTCTCTCCACAGCTGAATGTTAAGTTTCTTCAATGATCACCAGCCCTTATGAAATTATAACCACTGACTTTCACCTTTTGAAATGGCTGAATAATGAAATGAATAATGGCTGGGTAACTGCAATGCAAAGATGCTCTATGAATGTGTGCACCTCCCTTGATTGAAGAAATCCATCATGTAGTGAGTGACGAATCATAATATTAATGCATAAAAACCAAACATTTCTGTCAATAACAAATAATTTAATTCTTTGTCCACATATGATCTTCCATTACTTCGACAACTTCACAAAAAGGAATGTTCATTACATTTACTCAAAATTGTAACAAAGATACAATAGTGAACTACATGCAAAACTGTTAAAGATTAGTTTGTGCGTTAGTTTGAGCCTCCCTAACCACAAGAAAGCTCTTCTCAATATAAGGATGAAAGCCCCATTTAGAGGAGAATAGAAGAAATGGGGAATCTATGCACAGGGCATATCCCCATGCACATGCACACAGACAGCAAGATTAGAAGAAGTTAATGAAACACGCCATAAAAATTAAGAAATATGAACGGCAATGAAAATGGACAGCAGTGTATCCCCTCTCAAAAAAAAAAATGTTTCAAAACATAATAAAAAATCTATTTTAATTAAAAAACTTGCCTAACTTTCAGCTCAGAACCTCACACCTTCCCCCCATGAGCGTGCTAATTCCCTTAGATCCAATAATTGCACTCCCCAAAAGGGAAGAAATTGTTGTAATACCAAGGTTATTCACTAAGAAAATCTTCTGGATAGACCGCTTTCGAACTGCAAACACAACAGTTTTTTTTATAAATTTTCAATTTAATTACACTGACAAGAACCAGAAAAATACTTCCACACTGTCCTAAATGCTCAGAATCCTGAATTACAAAAATTGAATCTATTAAGTGCATCAAATGTTGCAAACAGAATAATATTTGAGGGAATATCAAAGAGAAATGAGACAAGACTTGAGAAAAGGAACCTCAAGACATTTTCTATCTTTTGACTAACCTTGCAACAAACACATTTCATCACAGATACAACATTCCAAGCCCTACATGAAAATCGAAGAAACATCTTTATTCCCAATTGTATGAAATCAATATCCAAGGAATCAAGTTTCATAAATATTCATAAAGTACCATAGAAAAACTATTGTTTTTGAAGCTGTTTTCAAACTGCCTTGTTCTGAGGGTAGTAAGAGAACAGTTCACTTTAGATTTTGCATGTACAGACAAGTAAAGAAAATAGAACATATTCTATGCATTTCACTAAGCTTCATATTTACTACCAAACGTAAGTTTAATTTTAAAATTAAATTTCTATGTACGGAAAATAATTCAACAAGAAGGAATACATTTGGCCAAGGAAGTGACACAGCTTTTGGTCAGAATGAATCTGCTTTTATGGTCACAGATCTCTTTCAGCTGCCAATAGAATACACTCAATGTCAAATCATATCTGACCAGGAACCAATTTCTGTATGGGACTGAGAATTACTGAAGATCCATACACTTTCATAGTTTACCTTACCTATGACATTCATACGTAACATTAGAAGGAACAATTGAGATGGATGCTGTTATTGTTGTTATAATCTATAAGACAGTATAATTGTTAAATATTAGTCATAATGTTATAAAGCCATGGCATTTCATTTATTTACAACATAAAATAATTGGCATTCATTTTGCAGCATCTATTCACTTATAAATAAACAATCATCATAAGCTAGTGATGTGCACTAAAATTCATTTTATTCACCATTTAATTTGAAATATAAGTTTCATACTATGTGTTTTAACTGACAAAGTTTAACAAAAATAAAACATAAATAAAAAAAACACTTTTCTAACCCTAAATCACTTTCACTATTTACAAAACCACTTTGTAAGTACATAGTACAGCTCCTAAATTACCTTGAAATAAAGCACTTTGTTTTGGGGGTTGGAAAATTTCATTTTGTCTGTTATTCATCAACATAAAACAAAAATTCAAAATTAATCTTACCTTTGTCATCCTTTTTGAAGACTATTTCCCTGCCATTAGCATTTGTGAGTGTGATGCCCTCCAGCAACGATGGGTCCTCAAAATCCATAGAAGCCTCGAGCATTGAGTTGAGGAGGAAGCTGTGACGCAGAGCTGAGCACTCGGGGGCAGTGTGGTACAAAGGATGTGGGGCATCCATAGGCACCAGGTTGATCATTCTCATGTTATCCAAAGCCACAAAAATCTTGATTGGACCAGGGCCAGGTTTCAGGACTGTGGGTCATGTTTGTGGTGCTCATAAATTCTGAATTCTCAGTCAAGGGAATTAAGGTAAGATCATAATATACAGTCAAGAATTGTCTAATTTGGGCCAGACCGCATACATACCTACGCTATATTTGAAGTCTGGGAAGTGAAAGTTCATAACAATTCTTCCATATTATAAGGGATTTAATAACATTTTAATAATTTAGTCAGCAAAGTAATCTTAAGATTCTGTAAGTATTATTGCTTCACCATAAGGCAGGACAATCTATCCTCAGAAGGCAACAAGGAACTTGTGTTACAAGCTTATATATTTCATGCACAAGTCTAGAAAAAGAAACCTGCCCACCTTCTCCAGCATCCGTGAAACGCTTCTGAATTCGCAGACCGTGCTCCCACAGGTTTATGAAGGAGCAACTGAGCTTGAAAAGTTCCTCCTGAACTCCAGCATTTAGTACTGGTAAAGCAGTCAGAGTAGAATTAGGTGAACTAGACATTTTGAGGTTATTCTCCAAATTAGAGTCAATCAAGCACCTAGAAAGAAAGAATAAATTATTGAAAAACATCAATATAATACACCTCAATAGTGTAATAGTTATGTCACAGGAAGAAAATAAGAGCAAGGATTATTTATCAATTACTTGCTATACAACTTGTTACTTTGAACTAAGTCACAAGTCTAATAATTTAACAAGCTGAAATTCTTGCTGCTGTATCAAATCATTCCTACAATTGGAGGGCAAATATGCAGAGTGGCCTAACCCACAAATCAGAGGCCAAAACTAGGAGAGCCAAATTAAGTGATAATTTCACCTCACAGCGGCGTGGAGGTTCTTCGGACAGAGTGGCCTAGTTCCTAGTTAATAACTTGGCTGGGAAAGCCAGTTTTCAACCCTGTGATGAACACCATGCCTCTAACTTAAGTGTCTTGAAATTCTGTACTTTGTGGGTTAGGCCACTCTGCATATTTACCCTCCAATTGGTATCAATGGTTCCACAATTGTACGCCTACAACAGTTTCATCCACCATTCCAATTTTATTTTGAATTTCTTTGTACATTTGTATTTGTAAAAACTACAAGTAAAAGTGTACAATCATTCCAGGTTCAAGATGTGCATAAAATTTCTTGGTCTTTCAATAGTAGTGTCATTTAAGATGAGCAATTTCAAGCTCTCAAAAAAATACAGGAAAATACAAAAACGAGGTGAAGCACAGGAACAATACTAAGAAATTATTTACCCTCACATTTGCATCCTATAAACATAAAAGATTGTCATCATCAATAAGACCCCATGATCCAAAGTTCCAAATCAATCCATTTTATTATGCTATTGCCCACAAATAAATGAGAAACAATTGAACATGTGCACCTAAAATCAAATTTATCAGCAGGGCATCAACCCCTCTAAATTAATACATAATTTGGGTCAACCACACAGTATAGGTAAAATAGTAGATAAAAACTGTAATTAAAACAAAATCAAACATTAGTTCTAGAGTTTCTATTCTTAAATACTATAGCATTTAAATCACAATTTTTCTCCCAAGACTTTTCATGTAATGAGTGAGCCTGAGTGATGTTTCACTTGTTACAGACATTGTTAACACAGTTTTATCAACACACTGAAAACAAAAGTGCTGACAAAACAGAGCAGCAGAGAATAACAGAACAAGAAAGACTAAGAATTTTTATGAATTGGAAGACATTGATGTTTAATAAGTCAATACCTATAAAATAAATTACCAAGCAGCTCATCGTCATAATTATGTTATTTAGTTTGAGACTTCCCAGCAACAACAAAACCAATCTCAAGAGAGTAAAGATAAACCTTTCATTTTTCATTGTAGAAAATGGAAAGAAATAGCAAATATGGCATGCTAACTAAAATCATCAAACTGGGCACAGAAGATCAAAGTCTTAAAGGCCTATCTTAAGCTGAAGAACATAATATTACCCTAAGGTGCATAGAGACAATGAGTTAGAAAAAGAGTTTATGAAACAAGCTAAAAGTTGAAGAAGAGAACTAGCCAAAAGTTGAAGAAGGCAGGAGCATTGCTCAAGTCTATCTCTAGTAAGGTTACAAAATGTGAGCCAACACATGAACTGAGCTTATGGCCCTGCTCTAAGCATCAATAAAAGACACGAATACTTGATTGATACCAGCATAATTTTTTAATCTTGTTCTGGGCCACTTCATTTTTCTAAGAGCAAACATTCCTAGCAAGTAGTGCATTTTGTCAAGGCTGCCAGCCAACTTCCAGTCTTGGTGCACCGTACCCCTATATATAGTCTTGCAAGCATAGCACAGCAACAACATTTCAGTTTACATTTGGTCCAAATAAGATGAGATTTCACAAGTTCAGTTAGTTTAAGCCTACCTAACCCCAACAGAAGTGTTTTAAAGAGACAAAGAATGTACCATTTGGTGTAGTGATAACGGAACAGGGAATTTTTGCACTAGATCACTCTAGATGTGTTTCCACACAAGACCCCATGCACACGGAAACAAAAAGAATAGGAAAAAGTTCATTGAACACAATAAAAATTTAAAGAGAATTTGGAAGGTCGTAAAAAATAGCAGTAAACCAAAATGAGATGGTATTGGTACATGACCAAAACATAAGCAATTCTACCTCAGCAAAAGGGAACCCTAAATAACCTCTTGCTTGGGATCTTTGTGAGTGCTTATTCCTATAGATCCAATAATTACATCTCACTTGGGAGTATACTTCATTGCGTTCTATTTCAGTGTTAGCACTGTATACATTGAGGCACACATTTAGAGTTTATAATTATTTTGAAGGACAATTAGGTGGGTTATGCTAGCTGAGCATTTGAATCACATCTAGAACGGTTACAGATTCACTTTGCTTACACAGTGAACTTGAACGTGATGGCCGACATCCTTTGTTTTTGGCAATTCATTGTTCCAGATATTTCTCTTGGAAGCAGTGATCAAACTAGTTCTTTAATTTGTACAACTGCTTCCATATATGAAATCATAGCAGATAGTAGTATCATAGTAGATAGTCTTAGTATCATAGTGGATGGTCATAATCATAGTAGATAGTAGTTATTTGTTGCAAGGAATGTTTTTTGTCACCAGTAAAATGTGATGTTACATTATAATAATTATATTAGTATATCTCCAAGAGTTCCTAGAATGATCTAGAACTTTAGTGTCTAGACTTAGTGCGCACAAGTTAGTCTGACTCAGTCAGTCGGCGTCTGACCTTATTGCCGTAAGGATGTGTGACTCTTGCACTATCCTATTCTGTTCTGTATTTGTCTTCAAATAAACTATAGAACAAAACTTTTTTGTCGTACTTGCCCCCATAATTTTAACAGTCTAGAATGGCCACAGATTCACTTTGCTTACACATTGAACTTGAACGTGAGAGCCAACAGTGTTAGGGCCTTTGGAACGGTTTACAATTCTTTCTGCAACACTCACAATAGTCACATACAGAATTCAGTGCCTGTGTACCAGACCTATTAACTGAATCAATAATCATGCTTTCTAAGCAAATCAGACTACTGCAGTAGCTCTTAAACTCTGGGCTGAGAATTAACATCTATCCTAACTTTTAATCAAGTGAACTCAAACAAAATAAAGGCTTTAATTGCACCTAAAATTAGCACTTCTCAGTAACTTTTTGTATGTGCAAATGGTAAATTTTCAGAATGACACACTAATCGATTTTCAAATTTTTGCTGCTTGTATTATGGTAACAACATCAAAATAAACAACTTTTCTTCTATGCACTTTTTAGCACAAATGATTTTTTAACAAGTTATAGCGGTAATGTCACGTAATTCAACTAATCTAACCTAACCCAACCTAACAGAAGCTACTGTAACTTAATGTTACGTAATCTAACATCATATAGCCTAACGTAACTTAACGTAACATCATATTCCCTAACGTAATGGTGTCCAGGCTTTGCAACAGAGGTGGGGCAATGATGTCACAGGCCCAGAACAAATAGCAACACAGATAAAGAGAGATGTGCCACCTGGTAACAATATGTGACAATCTCCAGTCAGCTGTATGACAACTTGGATAGCAATAATGCCATAATGTTGACCATTTGAAAGACAAGAACTGTTATGGAAGAGGGAAATTACCAAACCGCTAGAACTTGTTAAAAACTCACTTCCAACAGAAAGTGTATAGAAGAAAAGTTGTTTATTTTGAAGTCATTAACATTGTACAAGCATCAAAATTTTGAAAACTGATTAGTGTGTTGTTCTGAAATAATTCCGTGCAAATTTTTCTACTCATGATAGAGAGGGAACTCTATACAGTTGGTTACAAACTGGTCACAAGAGACACAGTTGGTCACAAACAGGCATGGAAGGTAGATAGCTATAACACACAGTGGAATTTTAATTCACTTTACTCTGGATCTGCATAATAGAACTGATATTTTTAAATTAGAAAACAATGGCTGACGGTGGTCAGGGCGGTCACCGTGGCATAGTGATTTAGAGAGCATGCCCTTCACGTGAGGTTGCAGGCTGATTCTTGGTAACGCCGGGAGACTTCTAATGGCCCAGCAAGTCTCCAGGCTGGGAAAGGAAGAACCACAGCACAATTCACAACTTGACCCAGTTAGTTAGCGGAATGGAGAACCTGCTACACAAGGGGAACCAACATTGCATCTTGTCAGCTGTAAGGTGCTGAAAAATTATTCTACACATTGACGTTTATTAAAACGAAATCATCTCCTACCTTGAACTTGAAAGTGAGGGCCGACAGTGTCAAAGCCTTTATAAAGCCCTATAATTCCCTATGCAATACTCACAGTATTCACACACAGAATTGAGTGCCTGTGTTTGAACTGAACTTGATCTTGAAGACCGACAGCATCAGGGCCTTGGACCAACAGCATGGCCTACAAATCCTCCCGCAATACTCACCCAAAAGAGTTCAGCGCCTCTGTACCAGATTTGTCCAACAGACTACGCAGGATCCACCAATCTTTGTCACAAGGTACCATTGGACAGCATCACTGGGATAATTAACAGTATGTCAAAAGATCTCCTCAGGCATGATGGGTCACAACATCCCACTTTACATGACTAGCTCATTTCAGGCACTATCTCTTACTTCAGGCATATGCAAGAAGTATTTTATTACTAACAAGCCTGATACCAGTGATACAAAACACTTTTGAACTTGACGTTTAGAGCCGACAGTGTTGGGGCCTTTGTTCCTTCCACAATGCTCACAATATTCACACAAAAGAGCTGTGCCTGTGTACCAGACTTGTCCACTAAACAACTCAGGATCCACCAATCCTAGTCACAAGCTGCCATTGGACGGCATCACTGGGATAATCAGTGCGTCAAAACACCATCACCAGGCATGATGGGTTATTACAGGCATGTCCAAGAAAAACTTTCATGGCTTCAATGATGCTCAAATCACACTGCTGATCCAAGCCAGCAAGACAGCTCATTCCACAATCATCTTCAGCATATCTGAACTTGAACTTGAAATTGAGGGCCGACAGTGTCGGGGCCTTTGTAACGGCCT
>JACJUY010000566.1:162976-218152 GCA_014220935.1 Platorchestia sp. MABIK | reverse complement strand
AATGTAATGTCACCAGTAATGTAATGTCACCAGTAATGTACAGTCACCAGTGATGTAATGTCACCAGTAATGTAATGTCACCAGTAATGTAATGTCACCAGTAATGTAATGTCACCAGTAATGTACAGTCACCAGTAATGTAATGTCACCAGTAAAACATCGCATGACTGAGCACAGCAGTGAAATAATGATATGCATAGCTCCAATTTAGTGCAAAGCCCAGCAGCAGTGCAGTGCAGAGCACAGCAGCAGTGCAGTGCAGAGCCCAGCAGCAGTGCAGTGCAGAGCCCAGCAGCAGTGCAGTGCAGAGCCCAACAGCAGTGCAGTGCAGAGCACAGCAGCAGTGCAGTGCAGAGCACAGCAGCAGTGCAGTGCAGAGCACAGCAGCAGTGTAGTGCAGAGCACAGCAGCAGTGGAGTGCAGAGCACAGCAGCAGTGCAGTGCAGAGCCCAGCAGCAGTGCAGTGCAGAGCCCAGCAGCAGTGCAGTGCAGAGCACAGCAGCAGTGCAGTGCAGAGCACAGCAGCAGTGCAGTGCAGAGCACAGCAGCAGTGCAGTGCAGAGCACAGCAGCAGTGCAGTGCAGAGCACAGCAGCAGTGCAGTGCACAGCAGCAGTGTAGTGCAGAGCACAGCAGCAGTTCAGTGCAGAGCACAGCAGCAGTGCAGTGCAGAGCACAGCAGCAGTGCAGTGCAGAGCACAGCAGCAGTGCAGTGCAGAGCACAGCAGCAGTTTAGTGCAGAGCACAGCAGCAGTGTAGTGCAGAGCACTGCAGCAGTGTAGTGCAGAGCACAGCAGCAGTGCAGTGCTGACCACAGCAGCAGTGTAGTGCAGAGCACAGCAGCAGTGCAGTGCTGAGCACAGCAGCAGTGCAGTGCAGAGCACAGCAGCAGTGCAGTGCAGAGCACAGCAGCAGTGTAGTGCAGAGCACAGCAGCAGTGTATTGCAGAGCACAGCAGCAGTGTAGTGCAGAGCACAGCAGCAGTGCAGTGCAGAGCACAGCAGCAGTGCAGTGCAGAGCACAGCAGCAGTGCAGTGTAGAGCACAGCAGCAGTGTAGTGCAGATCACAGCAGCAGTGGAGTGCAGAGTGCAGAGCACTGCAGCAGTGTAGTGCAGAGCACAGCAGCAGTGCAGTGCTGAACTCAGCAGCAGTGTAGTGCAGATCACAGCAGCAGTGCAGTGCAGAGCACAGCAGCAGTGCAGTGCAGAGCACAGCAGCAGTGGAGTGCAGAGCACAGCAGCAGTGCAGTGCAGAGCACAGCAGCAGTGCAGAGCACAGCAGCAGTGCAGTGCAGAGCATAGCAGCAGTGCAGTGTAGAGAACAGCAGCAGTGTAGTGCAGAGCACAGCAGCAGTGGAGTGCAGAGCACAGCAGCAGTGGAGTGCAGAGCACAGCAGCAGTGCAGTGCAGAGCACAGCAGCAGTGCAGTGCAGAGCACAGCAGCAGTGCAGTGCAGAGCACAGCAGCAGTGCAGTGTAGAGCACAGCAGCAGTGTAGTGCAGATCACAGCAGCAGTGTAGTGCAGAGCACTGCAGCAGTGTAGTGCAGAGCACAGCAGCAGTGCAGTGCAGTGCAGAGCACAGCAGCAGTGTAGTGCAGAGCACAGCAGCAGTGTAGTGCAGATAACAGCAGCAGTGTAGTGCAGAGCACAGCAGCAGTGTAGTGCAGATAACAGCAGCAGTGCAGTGCAGAGCACAGCAGCAGTGTAGTGCAGAGCACAGCAGCAGTGTAGTGCAGATAACAGCAGCAGTGTAGTGCAGAGCACTGCAGCAGTGTAGTGCAGAGCACAGCAGCAGTGCAGTGCTGAACACAGCAGCAGTACTGCAGTGGACGTCAATAACAATGTGTAATTCTATGTTGTCATCAATGACACTTTCCATCGATCATCACGCCGGCAGCTATCAAGAGATTGACCCAAGAAATTATTTACGCAGGGCATTTTTCAGGCTCCTCTTCACAATTCCTCGCGACAACCTGCTATGCTTTTTGAAAGCCTCAACAATTTTTTTGCTATTGAATTGAATATGAATCCTCAATAAATGTCCTCGAATTCTAATGTTCTGTTAATGTTTCAAATAAACTGCTCAACGAATTTTTTTTTTGCTATATAACTTAATATGAATTCACAAGACATGTCCTCGAATTCATATGTTCTGTTGATGTTCCAAATGAACTTTAACAATTTAACAATTTATTTACCCCAAGCGATACAGCAATATACATTGTATCTTGAGTCTAGTACTTTGGACACATCTAAGCATAGCTACATGTGGGCCCGACTTTAGTGTCAGGAAACGCGTAAGTTCCGAGTTACTTTATAGTTACCGAGCAAAAACCGCCATTGTTAATTGAAATGTTTTGTATGCCAATCAATTTCAAAAGACGTTTTGCAGTCACCGTGACAGGCAACTATTATAGTTGCAAATCACATTCACGAGTGTCCGGAATCTCGTGTGTCCGTGACTCGAGATACTCGGTGAAATTGTGATGCGCGGTATGATGTGGTACGCGATAAGATCGTGTTACACAGTAAATTTGTGATGCGCGCGAAGGTTGTGATGCACGGTAAGATCAAGATGCACGGTAAAATCGTGATACACGGTAAGATCATGATGCGCAGTAATAAATACGTTCACGACGCGCAGTTATTCAATATAGCAGTACGAGTGTCAGGAAGCACGAGCTGGTGAACACAGCGCCACAGCGGGTCGATTGGGCTCCTGGCTCTGCTGAACGACTCAATTGCTGATCTACGTTATGTGCCGTTCTTCTCCAAGTGTTGAATTATTCCACCGCTTTCACACCATGCATGCACTTATTTCTTATTCATTCGCATGGCATTTCTCACCTCAGATCTGACTAACGTTTAGCTATTTTAAAAACCAAGGTAATGTATTTCATGTATTAGCTTTATTGGAAATAAACAGTTTTTTTCTGCTTTTGGTGTGTCTTTGCAGTCCCAATTTCAAAAACTGATGTAATATATTTCATGTATTAACTCCAATGGAAATCAAAAACATTTTTCTTTTCAATTCTTTTGATGCGTCTTTGCAGTCCTGTTGTGACTATGTATTAGCCTTCTGAAATATGCGTGTGTACGCCACCAAATAGTTGGCGTGAGCGCACCCATAGGCTCGATACTTGAGGCCTTCCATATTCAAGTGCGTAAAATATGTTGTGAAACGCGTTACATTTGTGTTACGCCATTAGCTTTTCTTGCTCTGCTGAAAAGGAAGTTCGTAAAATATTCTTCACCGCTTGTCGACGTTTTTCATCATGAGTGTAGCTGCTGCAGAATGTCAGGATAAGCTAGCGAAGCGTAATCTCAGGATTATGAGAGGTTTCTTACAAGTGGGCCAGAAGTAACTGACCCTTTTAATTCGCTTGCTAATTAAAGGAAAACTTTGTTTTATATGAAAGAATTACATTTTTATTGTTCATTTCGGTATCCTATTTACTCAGCTAGCAAATTAAAAGGGTCAGTTACTTCTGGCCCACCCTGTACATGAGGTCATCTAAGACGTCTATATTTCCATTCTTTACATCAAAACAGTGTTCGTGTCCTCATCCTATGTCCGTGTTACGCTTCTTACGGTAGCCTTTCACCGTTCAATAATAATTAAATAATCAGTGACATTCTTGATTCTTGTGTCAATAATTATTATTCTTCAAATCAGAACATTGTTCCTGTCTTCATCCCAGTTCCATGTGGCGCTTCCTAAGGGAACCATTCACCGTTCAATAATAATCAGTGACATTCACGATTCTTGTTCAGAGAAATCGATGAAACGGAGCGTGATACGTTCCATGAGGCAATGTTAGAGAGCTCGCAACGAGTGCCGTGGGGGCAGTTTGGGGCGGGCTTAGCAAGCGCCTAATAGTTAGATGAGGCACCTGGGGTCTATTTGGGAATCAGCAAACGTCTGGCCAATCAACGCGCTTAAAAGCCGCTGCTTCTGCCTTTCTAATCGAGAAAATTAGGAGTTCCTCGCCCGCTGCTTACGCTTTCATGGAGATCTGAAGTAATTTTAATTGCCAAATACTAAAATGCCAGGTGTCTCGGTAAATTTATAAATAAATAAATTTTTTGTGCGAAATTTCTCCTATGTTATTACAATGAAAATTTCATAAAACACATTAAATTGGTTGGTCCGTCACTCTTTCACGCTTAAAAGGTTGCTTACGGACCGTATCTGTGATACGAGTTTCACAAGTGCGCAAATAGAAGAATTTTGTGATCGCGGGTACTATTAGGATGGATACATTTGTTTGTCATCCACATCTGGATAACTTTAAAGGAAACCTCGAATCCCGTCAATTTTGACGGGTTATGTACACCAGTTATTATTATAATGCTTCTATGTTATTATAATGCTGAGTTGCAGCTTGGGGGCATTTAGGTGCACGGTTGACCAGTATTCGCTGTACAACTACAACAAACAGGCGCTCGTCGTCTGATAAAGCTATGTAATCCCGGCACACCAAATATTTAGCAATGGTATTTCAAGTTTAACTTGGAAACCTGACCTAAACAGCATGTCAATTATAACTCATAGTGTGTTTTATTAATGCGATGAAAATTGTGATGGAATCAGTGTTATATCAAATTTGTAATCAAATTTTAAATTTTCTTTGTACGAACAATCATAGAGCAAATTATAAATTTTCCTTGTAGGTACAATCATAAAGTACTTTCAGAATCCGAGAAAAAATTGTGGAAAGTTAACAGTGTACCGTAATATTGAAAAACATGTATTTAAAATCCAGGTGGTTGGGGTTCATTTTATGTATCAACTCTTATTGAAAAAAGTTTTTTTTCTTATTTTCTTTTGGAGTTAATAGAAATAGAGTGAGCTTCGCTCACCACCAGTTAAAGGAAAATAAAGAACCATCGGTATCTCCGCAACCAAACAACGAAATTGCAAAAATTTTATCTATTCTTTTCTTGCAAAATAGCTTTGAAATTAACTCCCATCAAATGGCAGAGTGAACTCCGTACACGCACGCTGCGTGGTGCGTGCAGGGCGTGAACATTGCACGCAGGCTGCGTGGTGCGTGCAGGGCGTGAACATTGCACGCAGGCTGCGTGGTGCGTGCAGGGCGTGAACATTGCACGCAGGCTGCGTGGTGCTTGCAGGGCGTGAACATTGCACGCAGGCTGCGTGGTGCGTGCAGGGCGTGAACATTGCACGCAGGAGACCCGTGCGTGCAGTGCAGGAGAATCGTTTCTTGTCACGCAACACTAAGTCAAAGTTGCCAGGCGGCCATTTTTGTGGCGAAATCCTAACTTTTAAATCTTTTCTGTCCGAAAAATTTACAAACCTACGAAATAGCGACATGCTGAGTGGTGTTTACCACCAAATTTGATGACGAAAAACTTGCGGATTATGGCCAGAGAAAAGGCCAGTCTGACATCAGAGAGCTGGAGCAGCTGCTGCTAGCGAGGAATGCAATTACAGACTTCATCGCTGGCTGCTCTTTCTCACTCGAGCCCTGATTAGCTGGTGCATAATATCGGTGGCTGCCTAATTTGGGACAGCTCTCCCTCGCTCCTGTCCCAGTCCATAGACCCGTTGTAGGGAGCTCCGCCGGCGTTGCTCACTATTGCATTATGATAATCAGGGACCTTGCACTGTTTCCATGAAATAATGGTCTTGAAACCGTTATGGGTTCTGCATAATTTTTCGTGAAATTTGTGTCATTGAAGAAATGAGAGACTCAGTCATATTTTTGATCTGTCAGTTTTATTTAAATGACGTAACTCTGCAGCATGTTTATGAAATGAATTTCAATGGAATAGTCTGACGTCATAACATTTTTATACAATTAGATTTTTCGGAATAATGAAACTCCACGGGATTTATAGATTCCTTAAAATGAATGCCGTCATTATATTGGAAGATCTCATAGTATTTTCTACGTGGAAATTTGTGCATTGAAAACTTGCAATGGAAATTCGAATGAACTCAAATCGATACTCTACGTAGATGTACGAAATGGGATGAACCAGAAACACTTCGATCACTCCTGTGCCTGGAGTCTTTGCGATATTTTTCTTTGGTTCTGAGTTACGTGTGTTAAGTTCAGGTAGTTTCTTTATCTTAAATTAATCGCTTGCTTCTGCAACGAATGCTCATATAGATTTGTGGTGACCGCTGTAGCGATCGCCTTTCTTTTGGAAAGTCGTACGTTTAAGACCCCGCTGTCTGAGCCCAGTGTTTCTTCTCGTTGAGGAGAGAAAGTACTTGGCCGCAGTTTCCTGTATTATGCTAGTGCATGAAATGGGGATGAGCATCTGGCAACTCTGAATGGTTTTGAGGCACAAAAGTCCCCTTCACGACCTAATTTAGCGTGAAAAAATTAACTCAATTTTAAGATAAGACTAAATGTAATTTTAACTGAAAAAGGTCAGCTGGAATAAACCTGCCATTACACAGCAGACCACAACAAGTTATTTCAACCCTGACAGACAACGGCAATAACTCGGTAATGAATTCGATCAATTCAGTTCCATAATTGAAAAGAGGAGTGCATCAGTGATCCAGTCATTACCGAGTATACAGGGTGTCCTCACAAAATGTATCCTCGGACCGATATATGCATATATGATACCAGACGGAACCATATATCGGTATCATATGGTTCTGGTATCATATACTGATATACCGGAACCATATATCGGTATCGTGTGGTTCCGGTATCATATACTGATATACCGGAACCATACATCGGTATCGTGTGGTTCCGGTATCATATTGTTCTGGTTTCATATTGCTCCGGTATCATATACCGATATACCCATTTATCGGTATCATATACCGATATACCCATTTATCGATATCGTATGGTTCCAGTATCAAATACCGATATACCAATATATAGGTATATTGTTCCGGTATCATATATGGATATACTGGTATCACATATACATACATCCGTCATTGGATACATTTTTTATGAACACTGTAAACATACATAAGACAGAGTTGGTGTGCTTGTGGCCTGCGCAGTGACTGGTCCGGCCGAGGAGACAATGTGGCGCCCGCGTCTCATGTGACCAGCGTGCAAAAAGGAAAGGCTTCATCCTGCCCTGCTGCTGGCAGCGCACAGAGACATCACGGCACCAGCTGCCGGCATTGGCAGCTCGCTCAAGTGGGGTCGCACGTCGAGCCTTCTGTTTGATTTGATTTGCCCGCTGTTGTATCTAGTGGTTGTGGGGCTGGTGGTTTGCCCGCTCACCCCAGTGTTTGTGAGGCTGGTGGTTTGCCCGCTCACCCCAGTGTTTGTGAGGCTGGTGGTTTGCCCGCTCACCCCAGTGTTTGTGAGGCTGGTGGTTTGCCCGCTCACCCCAGTGTTTGTGGGGCTGGTGGCTTACTCTCGCCTTTAACCACCAAAAAATCTTAGTTTAACCTACGAAGGCCTAACAATTGTGCATTTGTTCAACATCAGTCATTAGACACCAGAGTAACTGACTTCATTGTACTCTACTGCAGTCTAATTTGTCTTAGGCTTCAGTTTCATTGAGAAATGTGTTCGTCACGGTATCGTTGATATGATCCGGGGGTAGAATTTTAACGACATTTTGCCGGCTGAATGGCTCATCCTTTATTCATTTTCTGTCTTCTGAGAAGGGTATAACATAATGGTGCCTTGTTCCTTAGACATATATATAAGAAATTCATTGCTTTTGCTCCATTCATTGCCCTGAGTATTGTGGTGCTATTTAGGCTTGTGGTTCTGGTGTTGGTGAGCGACTTCATTCTTTATAGCACATTGTGGCGGTATTATGAGAAGAAAATAACTACAACAACGGAAATAGAATTGATGCAATAAAATAAACTGAGTGCGGTGCAGGAAAGGAAAGCAAACTTACTAAGGCAGTTCATTTAATTGATAAATATTAAGTTTTTCTCTCCCTCTCTTGTTGCGACCCTGAGAAAGTTGGCAGGCAAGAAGCGGCTTGTCGATGTTGCTTCTGCTTTCTCATTATGAGCGTACTGCGTTCGTTAGTTTCTAGAAATCATTAATTTAAAAGAAAAGTCATGGCATTAGAGACATTCGTGGAATATTAATTGTCTAAATCATTATTATTTGTGGAACTTTGATACTTTCACATCAGTGCAACCCTAATAACATTATTATTACTCGCAGAACTTTGATACTTCTACATGAGTGCCACCCTGATAAAATTATTATTATTATTATTATTTGTGGAACTTTGAAACTCCACATGAATGCTACTTTGATAGAAAATCTAACACGGCGGAGGGAGGCAATTGCCATGCCTATCATGATGTAGGGAGGCGATTGGTAAGTCATTGCTCCACGCGTGCGTCCTGCCATGCGACCAACTGATCAGTATGCCGTAGGAGCTCCAGGTACTTAATATCTGAGCGTGTCCCACGCCCTCCCCACACACCAGTTGTGGCAGTTACTTCCTTGTACAATTAATTTGTGAGCGGAGAAAAAATGCCTTGGAAATGAAAGGTTTTTATTTTTTACCTTTCTTCTTTTCCTGTCTTTCTGTCCTTTCTTTCCTTTTTCTTTTCTTTCTTTTCTTTCTTTCTTTCTTTCCATTCTTTCTTTCCTTTCTTTCTTTCTTTTCCTTCTTTCTTACAGAGGATGTGTTGAACAGCAGTTCAGTGAGAACTTCTCTTGGAATATGGTAATAATTTAATGAATTAGAATTGGAATAGAATATGGCGACTAAAATGAGCCAAGTGACATATTCTCGCATTGTTACCTGAGTCCCATGTCGTCATCACACGCAGGCACAGGGGTGGCGGTATAGAGAAATAATAACAGTAACATTTCCCTTAGTGCTCCCTCACAGGAGACAGAGAATTACCAGCCCCGAGGAGGAAAATGTGTGGTCCCGAGCTGAGAGTTAGAGAGGTCTTCTTTTTGTGGAAATACAATATATTATTTCTTTCGTTTAGGGCTCTCTCTTTCTCGGTTCACTGTTGTTCGGTTTTTCAGTACCTCTGACTTTCTTCTTCAACTTTCATCTTGTTTTCTAACCTTCCTTCTCGCCTTATTGTTTCTAGCGCACGCAATCCTGTGCGACAACACACCTTGTACATAGATTCCGCGTTCCCTTTACTCTATACTGAATAGTGTGTTCATCCTTCCCCTCTTTGAACATCTTTGTTGTGGTAAGGGACACTAAAACTAACTTATAATTTTGATTTTCCTAAATAACACATCCTAGATAGGATCACTACAATCTGTGCGCGTGCGACATATCTCGAGTATCTTGTTGCAGTAATGTTGCTCAAACCTCAGACGAACCATCACTAAATTGAATGGAATTTCATGAGAATTACGCATCGCGAAATGAGAGGTTGGCACCATAATTTGTACAGTACATGAGTGACAGTTTAAAGGCCAGACAAAACTCAAAGGAGCAAGCCTTCATTGAGCCACCTTGCCTGTAATCTGTGCGCGGGCAATGGTGGGAATATCGACCACTCAAACCCCTGCTGTGTGCCATGCAAGAGATGCTTGCGTGGGGATGATGCACTTAGCAAATTGGTTGGTGTTGAGGAAAATTGCCTCCGGTAGACTTCGACCTGCGAGTGTCTTGTAGCTCATTTTACTGCCGCGGCATTTGGTTGTTGCGCTCGCCGTGCTATTGACGTCACGACTGCTTCTGTTTTTGTGGCAGTGCTCATGACTAAAGATGCCAGCGTTGTGTTTGGGAATAGTGAATTTGTTAGTTAAAATATTGTAATCATTGCTTGAAGCTCAATAATTGTTATAAGCTGAAGCTCAATAGTTGTCATAAACATTGCATTTTGGGACATTGCTCATGACTAAAGAAGCCAGCGTTGTGTTTGGGAATAGTGAATTTGTTAGTTAAAATATTGTAATCATTGCTTGAAGCTCAATAATTGTTATAAGCTGAAGCTCAATAATTGTTATAAGCATTGCATTTTTGGACATTGCTCATGATTAAAGAAGTCAGCGTTGAGTTTGGGAATAATCGTAAATTTTTTAGTCAAAATATTGTAATTGGTTATGTAAATGGAAGCTCACTAATTGTTATAACCTTTGCATTTTGTTTTATTGCTCACGGGTTGAGGAGTTTGCATGGCATGGAACGCCAAATGTTTACCAAAGGTGGAATGCGACGACTTTTTAGCTTCATTGCTCGTGTTTTTCACGTGTATTCTCTCGCTTTACTAGAATTATTCCTCTTGACTGAAAAGCTCAGCAGTGCACGAACGAATGTGCGATAAACAACTTGCTGGCTATGAGCTCTGTTTGGTATAATATTGCAGCTGAGCATGGGCAAATTGCACTATACCCTCGCAATCTCCAGTTCAACGTTTCCGGTACAGAAGAAAATTAACTTTATTTTTGCATATCCTCAGCCCAACTCGCACCAAAATATCAGTCAGTCACCAGTTTGTGGTTTTCATCTACAGCAGCGGTTGCACCGCAGTAAAAACCTTTAATTTCGCGAGTAGGGGTAGATGTGAGAACCCGGGCGGAAGGTTGGGAAGAACTTTTGTTTACCCCTTTGAACGCAATGTGCGCCACCGGTGGCCACGGAGGGGATATTCATAATGCTGTTGATAGATGAGTAGTCACAAAATGAATTTTAACAAATGCTTAAAGCTAAATGAAGGTACGATCCAGTTATTGTTTGCTATTTTCAAAATGGCTACTTACAATTAACTTTAAATTCAAGTTGAATTTTGAACTCCAGTTAAACCTATATCGTGGTCAAAGTGTTAGATAGAATTGGTTTTTGTTTTGTTACGGTCCATTTTTTCATTTCACGGGTGTCCTTATTTCAGTACCTATTACTTCCTTTTTCAACTTAAATTTTGTTTCATAAATTTTTTCGATATTCCTAGTTTTGCACAAATACCCCGTTCCCTCAATTCTATATTTAATGGCGCCGTCTTTCATCCTCTCTTGAGAATTCCTTTGTTGTGGTTAGGGGTTGCTAACTTAATCCTAAACTTAACATAACCTTAACCTAACCTTTACCTATCCTCAACCTAATCTGGTCTAGTATTTCCCGCGTGAAAAGTAAAATTGAGTTTGCTGATATAATCGGCACCATCGTCTGTACTGTTCACCAAAATCTTTGGGCTGATCAAAGCAGTTCACTGAAATCTTTGGACTAACCTCTTTGACAACACCATCGATGTGCGTTTCAATTAACCCTGGTAATATCACTGAAGCGTTTCAATTCCGCCGGCACCGGAAACCAATCACTCGCCTCATTTGCGATTCTCTTTCATGCTCTGATATTTTCCTAGAAATTTTTCCTTACAGTCGGCACCCGCTCCTCGCTGGTCCAATCGAAAATGCGCATAAATATCGTGGTTGAGAAGTTCCTTAACCCTTTAATGCCCCAGAGGACCATACGGTCCTTTTTCTAAAGAAGCCTTAATATATTGTACTAGTGTACACGGCCCGTCAAAAATGACGGGATTCACCATTTTCCTTGAATAAATTTCCCAAATGTGGATGACAACAAATATATCCATCCTAACAGTACCCGCGACAAAAATATTCTTGTACTTGTGCACTGATGAAACTCGTATCACAAATATGGTCATCAAGTATCCTTATGAGCGTCACAGAGAGTCGGAGAAAGCGGACACCAAACAAAAAAACACACCAAGGATATTATTCGGTAAGAAGATTCATAGCTAAATTTGTTCCCTAATGTGTTCTTTGAAGTTCACTGCCGAGAGACAGTTTTTTTCTCATTTTGGTATCGGAGACGACCTGATGGCAGCGGCTGTGATCACGGCAATATGAGTACAAAAATGCTGAGGTTTAAAGAGTTAAATCGTCCCTATGCTCCCATTAGCTCTTGCCATTAAGATTTTCTTCGTTGCTGCGCCGTTTCAATCCTTGTGCTGGGAATTAGGTTACAGCGATTCCTCGGGAGCCAAAAGTTCTCATCATTGCGTAAATTTCCCGTCTGGAATGGAAATTATTTCCGGTAAATCCTTGTTGGTGCTCATTGGTGAGCACTTCTGCTGATTAGTTTGCTCTTTCCTGTTCTGCTCTATTTCCGAGTGCCCTGCGAACTTTGTTCCTATGAACGTCTATGGATAATTCGAACGCATGCAGTTAATGTTGGTTTATGCTTCGTTTCTCTGACATCCACGTCCGTTCATTCTAGTCTCTAGCGTTTGAAAACGGAAGCGAGAAGATAATGGTGATCAAAAATTGAATTAATACAGCTGTGAAATTATCCATGGTGTAGATGTGAGTTTTTCTTTTTTCACTATTCAGCCTCGTATTCTAACTAAATTCATCGTAATAAATGTCAGTTTTATAGCAATGTGTGTTTAGTTTATCATTCGGACTTTCAGAATGCTAAAAATGAACTGATTTAAAGCTAGAATATGTTTTTTCGCAACATATTCATGCAGCGGTGTCGTAGTGGCATAACAGGGCCAGAATTTCGAACAATTTACGTGGTCGCAGTGGTACAGCCGAGAGTGACAGTTTCTCCGTCGACTTAGCAACGCTACGTGCTATTTTTCTTTCAGACTGAAAAATTCGAGCTTTTTCGCGTAAATTCCAGAATTTTGGCCTGAAAAATTTTACGCAGCATAGCCAAACCAACAGAAGAAGTTCCACTGCCGAGTATACAGCTACGAAGGCATAAATCACTCACAAATCTGCCTTCAGAATCCGCATGATGCAGCTGCAGGAAGGCAGGGGGAGGCATGCCGCGGCTTCTCGCTCGGTTGCACCCCGCAAATGACCCGTGGCCGACCGGCCGTTGCCGCCGGACTTGCTTTTTAGTCGCGAATTTATGAGCAGGAAATGCTTCTTGCCTAAAATGGATGTCGGCAGAGAAGGGGAATTAGAGACGCAGGGACTTGCGTGTGATCCAGCCGAGCTCTGAGTCCTTTTGTTTGGCTGAGTGTCCGGGACACTTGATGGTGCATTGTGCTGTCCTCTCACAGAATTTCACCCAGAAAGTCGTGAAACGCTAGATGATTTAAGACGTTCACCGTGTATCCGCGGTTGTTAACAGTTAGTTTGGTTAGGTTGTAAGGGTGTAGCAGAATTTGGAAATCGACTTTAATGCTCGAAAATTTTTTTATCCTTCCTAAGAAATATGGAAATGCAATTGCGCGGTAACATATCACCACGTATGCTAACATATTTCTTAAAAAAGTTGCTAAACAGAAGAAATGCTTTTCATATATACCAGTAAATGAATGGGCAATTTTCCTAGTTGGACACATGTGGCCCCAATACGCGAGGAACGTGTTAACACTTCAACTGCTAATTTTTTTATCTTTTCGACTGAAATATTAGGGTAATTTCTCTTGAATTAATATATATGAGACCCAGTAAGTGTGACCTTCTCATCGAATCGTTTAGAATACAAGAACGATTCAAGTGATTTCTTCGTGCCTTTCAGAAAGGACGGTGGTGCATATAGAGTTAATTAGGATAGCCTTTCATGCACGTTGAATGTAAGCCTCATAAATTTCGCGTAGGATTTACATTGGGTTTAAATTCGGCATCGAAACTCGTGTAAAGTGAATTTGAATTTTTTTTTAGAGACCAGCATTTCTAAGCTACGCTTCGCTCTTGTGCTGTGTCGCTCGTGAAAACTCGACGTGATTGTGTGAGGAGCTTGACCTTCACTTACTCATCATAGATAATTCCTTATAATTCAAGCATCGACTGCATCACTAAATTGTATTGCGTCGCGCTTGCGACTTCCTGAAGCATGTCTGTCCCACACTTTCAGCTCTGCATATCGAGGACGTTTGCGGAGATCGAGACAACGGTGTACGCTGCTTAAACATGCCACCGTTCACCGCCCTACTTGCCTTTGAAAGATTTGAAACCTATTTATATCTACGGCAAGTATGTACCTCTGATTGCTGTAATGCACTCTCCTTAGGTTAAGAAATTGAAAAACGATTTGTACTACTTGATTGTTATGATGGAGCCATATATTAGGATTTTCCTTAATATAGAAAACATCTGCTCGATCTGCGTGAGTTAGTGAAATCTAGGTTCCTTTATCCGTAGAGTTAAGAGAGTTCTCAATTACATCGGGCCAAGTGTTCTTCTCTCCTAGCGAGGCAAGGATTTTTTTAATTTCAGCTAACCAGAGAACAATATTTTATTCCCATAATAGTCCAATAACAAAAAACATTGTTGCTTATTCTCGTTAAAGCATTGCAGAGTTGTTAAATACGTTAAAAGTCTTTTCAATTTGAGTCTTTTCAATTTGAAATTCTACCTTTGTCATAAGCTTGTAATACAATGACACTGAAACTATGGTATGAAAGGCTTCTTCTTTTCACTTGTTTCATAGATCGTGCGCTAATGGCTGCATGGGCTATAAAGGCTGCTAGAAGAAATCCGAACGCATTGCAGGTCGTTATCTTGCGGCATTGATATGGTGCACGATCATTTCCTTAGGATAGTGCTGACTTTCTCTCCTGGTCAGCACTGCACTCATGACCAATATTTTTGATATTTAGTTTATCACGGTTTTCTCGAGCGTGCCGCTAGTTTATCAGCTTTCAGAATTCCATTTCAGTTTTCGTATTAACGCGCGTAAAGGTTTATTTTCAATTTGTCTTTCCTGTTTCTTGAGATGGCAGCCGTCGTAACGCAGCGGTAAATTTCCGCTTGAGCTCGGTTGCTGGCTTTCTCTCCTTCCCGGAATTTTTGTACTGTGAGGTGATCTTCAGTAGAGCGACCGCTGCTTCTGTACTGGGTTTTCGTAGAATTTACGTCGTTCTGTTGACGCAGCCGGACGCATGAGTTCTTTTGTCAATTTTTCTACTTTAGTGTTGTGTTTCTGTGATTTCTTCGAATTAAATTTTTAAAAATTTTAACTTGACGGGTTTTGCCACGACAATACGGCGCGTAACGTAGCCAATTCAACAGAAGAACTTACGCTGCCAGTTGTATCGCTTCTAAGATATAAAATGATACAAAATCCAGCCGCAGGTGCGTTCTAATTTAGTCTCCATGTTGCTTCAGCTTAATAACGATAAGAGCAAAACGTCGTTGAACATTAAGTTCATATGTCATCCACGGGAAAAAAGAGCTCATTTTTTTAAATTTGACATCTTAAACTAAACATGCCACCCATTTCTCACTGATCTCTTTCTTGCAGCCGCCACGGAGCTTCAAGTACCCAATAAGAATGCTCTTCCTCGCATCTCCAAGTTGTTCATTGAAGCTGGATTCAATTTGCTGTCTTCTTTCTTTTCTTTCTTTTCTTTCATCTTTCTATAAAATAAAGTCTACGACGCTATTGACGCGTTCAAGTTTATGTTCCTTGTTTATTTCATGAGATTTATTTTAAACTAAATGAACGTGGGCGAAGGAGATTTGTGGTAATGTACTTGGGACGAATCAAATTCTTTTATCTCCTTGAGGTAATATTTTCCAGCTATTTGGGGCACCGCAGCGGCATAGCTGGCGGTGTATATTGACTTCTGGCTTTCTAAAATTGATCTCTCTGCGTGCTGCTGTACGTACCGTAGTCAAGTTAACATCAATGAACTTACAATACCAGTGTAACGTTACGACGGTGAAATTGTTTGTGGATCCGACCCTTGCTCAGTAGTGACGGTTGAAAGTTTGCGGATGTTCCACCGTAACGAAGCGCACGGACGTGAGCTTCGTTTTGTGAAATGGAAATATTATGAAATACGCCTCCCCCGTGCAGCGATGTACAACCACCAAATATTCATTTCAGCCCCTCTAACTCACAGTTTTTCGTTTATATTTTTGGGGAAACCTAAAAAATTGGAAGACATTCGTTGGTATGTCATCGAAAATCCATTTCGTTACTTGTGGTTTCTTAATTCTATTGTATTATCAGTTCTCATTTGTAACGTTTACCTAGATACAGAAAAGGCATTCAACATTATCGGTGGTTGGCATTGTCCCAAACGACGTTTTGTGTGACCCAATGACAGCTGGATGGAACCCTTAATGGCAGCTGGATGGATTCTCCCGAATAGTAGCTGGTTGGATCCCTCTAAATAACAGCTGGATAAATTCCCCCAAATGTCAGCTGTATCGAGTCCCACACAGTCGATCCTGGAGTTATACACCAACTTACGTGAATCTAAATTCATAAGGAAAAAACTACTGTCAGTTATTCAACTAATTCTATGTTTGATCCAAGTTATGGTAAATAACTGCGAACAATTTGGACTACTTTTCATCGTTCTAAATAACATTCATCATAGATAATTTCTCAAAATTTAGAATTGACTGCATCACTAAACTGCATTGCGTCGCGCTTGCTACTTCCTGAAGCATGGCTGTCCCACACTTTTAGCTGTGCATGTCGAGGACGTTTGCGGATATCGAGGACGTTTGCAGATATCGAGACAACGATGCACGCTTCGTAAACATGCCACCATTCACCGCCATGCTTGCCTTTGAAAGATTTGAAAGAAATACTATATCTACGGCAAGTATGTAGCTTTGATTGCTGTAATGGGATACTTCAGAGTTGCGGTGCGACGTTCTGCTTCTCTTGTTCTCTTTGGAACACCATTGTTGTGATTACGAAGGTTATAACTAATTTATAATCTAATCTTATACCCTTGTTCTGGACAAAAGAAATATTCCTATAGCGTTTATTGGTGTGGTAAGCAGGTCGAAGTGTGTGATTGTTTCGTACAGGGACTTGCGTTGTTGTTTCAGCTGCAGAGCAATGTATCAATGTATCAATGAGCAATCTGCCTGTGAAGCCAGCGGTTGAAGATTAAAGAAGTGATCATGGACTAGGTTGTCATGATTAGGTTGTCAAAAACTAGGACTAGGTTGTCAAAGTTATTCGGGTATAAAATCTTCGTATGAAGGTTTCTCAGCATGAGTGGTCTTTGGTAAAATTTTTTTAAAAAACAAACTTAGGAATTTTAAACAGATAAGGGACCAATCTAGCTACCGTGTGTGCATGTAAGGAACTGTAGAGCCCACTGTCCACTGCACCAAGTGATAACTACTCCAATGGTCACTGCAGTCCTCACGGTCACTTGGAGTGCTGAATTCGTGGATGTCGTAAACAGGGCACTTCATAATGTTCGTTTTGTAAAACTATTGAACTTCATGGGCTCGATATTCTATTTGACATCTATAATGAATAACATAATACCATGAAATATTTTATAACTATAATGTCTGTAATGGATAATATAATATAGTAAAATATTTGATACCTATAATGGTTGCTTGAACAACCTCCCGCTGAAGCATGTTTGAAAAACAAATATTTTTCGATGTCTTTGAAGGAATGATAACCATGCACTGAAGCTCCAAAAGTTATTGCGTTGGTGCGCCATGATATTGCATTGCAATTGGGTTCCTCTGCTCCGCAACTCGTCTTTGGGAACGCGCAATTTCCTCTACGCCATCTGAACGCTGTCAAATATACTTTATGGAGTAAATATGCATTTCAGAATGAGTCTTTCATAGCCTGTTGAAGACGGGTATTCTACCTGCTGTTGAGTGTGTTTTCGTGTGCATTCATGTTGAACGGCGTTGCCTAATTTTGCAAGATCAGTTTTTTCTACATTGAAGTGGTGTCGAATTTCTAGTGCAATGAAACGTATATATTTTGAAGATAGTACTGTAAATTTGTTGTCAAATTTTGCATTAAGGACAATTGCATTGAGTGTGGATTTCAACTTTATTGTCTTCGCTATTTTACTTTTATTTTTTAGAACTGAAACTTCGCATTATTGAAGTACCTTATCACGGATCATCGCAAACATGCATGGCAATGCGTTAAACTTGCTTTGGTGATCGTTTTATAAAACTATTGAATTTTGTAATTTTAATATTGTGTTGAGAAATATGCTCGCGAGACTTCACGTTTGCGCGTGTTGAATACACATATTTCTCCAGGCCTTTGCGTTTAAAGGAACTGATGACATATATTGATATTTACAGAAGTGGACGCACGTTTTAACCACTAAATGACAAACACTCCATCAATTATATTGAGACCTAGTTAATATCTCCTTTCATCGCGCAAATTTAACATTATTATGTATTCTATATTAGTTTATCAAAATGCAAATGCATTTTATCGTAGGTTATGAAACCTTGTATTTTTTGGTTCTTTGGCGTGACCACACATGGAACCCATTTTCACTTGCATGGAACCCATTTTCCTTTCTCTTTGCTGAAAGTGAAGCGCCTAATTCCTGCGCAGTGACGTGGATCCGACACCATTCCTTCGTTCAAATGGTCGTCATTGCATGAGAGAGGTTCGTCTTCCGGAGCGAACCTTGTTGGATATGTCGCAATCGCCATCTTTGGGCCTTTTTGTGCCGCGCTTGACGAGCGCCGCGGTAGAGGAAACACGGTAAAGTCATTTCAATTAGGGAAAATACACCTCCTCTTGTGTGGCTAGCCAATAGAACGGCTTTATTTCCAACAAACTTTATGACGTCAGCATTGCTACATATCGTTAGGTTATAGTGGTGCTTGATTTGGGGCTAGCAGTGTCGCCAGATGTAATATGAACGCTGCCATTGGTTCGTTGCCATGACGTCAGCATTTCCACACGGTCGACGAAAAAAAGACTGGTTTGACCCTACCTTGTTTCTTCTACCGTGCGAGCACGGTAGAAGTGTTGCTGTGTCGGGACACGCTTTCCGAAAGTTTGCAGTCCCTCTGTTGACACACGGTTTTTTAGATCCGTTGTGGACTATGTCGAATACTATGTCGAATTTAGGGCTGTCACAAGTTACTAATGCGTAACTCTGATGTGTTTTCTTATCATTCGTCATAGTCGCAAAAACAAAACATGAACTTTTTTCGCTCACTGGAATTTACTAGGATGCGCAGGAAGAACACGTCTTTTTCAATGAAGTAATTTTCTCGCTTTAGTTAACATAACGTGTTTCATAGCGTGCTTGATGTGCTTCATTAGCCGTCAGAGACAGGCTCACAGCTAGGAGGGTGTAATGGATTGGTTATTGACTTGAAGAGTTACAAATCCCTCGTGCGATGCAGGCCGCAATGTCTTCACTGGCCACTAAACTGACTCTATTGTGTTGTTAATTGAAGGCTCGGATCGATTAACAGTCTCAAGAGGATTTGGCCTCTCAAGGTCTAGTTCGCTGTCCTGACCTTCGTTGCGGCACGGCACTCGCATGGGTAACTTTTGGTTGCGTTATTTCCTGCCTGAAATTAGTGACGTCACGTCTGCTGTGCTGCCTATAGTAATCAGTGAGAGCCCTTATCGTCCTTTCTGTAGTCGGCAACTCGCCGAGTAACAAGCACGCTTCAGTGGCCAAGTATAGGATCCTGATTTCTTTTCAAGGCTTCGAATAGTTTCTTGATTCTGTTTTTTCAGGGCTTCAAATTGATCTTTAATTCTATTTCAAAGTTTCAAATAGGTTCCTGATTCTATTTCATGGTTTCAAGTAGATTCCTGACTCAATTTCAGGGTTCGAATAGATTTTAATCCCCCAGTGAACGTAGTTTGCTCACAAAAAAACGTATATTTTCGACGAATTCTAAGCTTAATTCCACTCAACTTATATTTTTATAGATTGTGTTACTTTTACTTAGTGGCGAGAAACAGTACTAGGCAATAGTTGCTTAAACATGATCTTGAGATGTATAATTGGCAACGATACAAAATCAAGATGTATGGTTACTTGCAATAGAATTGTGACCTTGACCCACGGTTAACGAAGGAGCAAGGTTATCGCATGACTGATGCAATCCTTATCGTATTTTAATCGGCTGTTTTGAAGTAGCGAGGAGCAGAAACCTTCGAACATGTGATCGATAAAAGCCTTCGTATTGATCTATTGGAGGCGCTTTATTTTCGTCTTCCAACAAAGCTCTGCTTGGTCATCAGCTTAGGTCCCTGCTCCATCTCTGTCAGGGCAGCGGGAGCGATGCATGCTTTCTTCACTTTCTGATACGGCAGGAGCGTTTGTTGGGGTACCTTGGTGTACAGAGGAGTTTTGGCTTAGTCTTCACTGATCGTTTGGTTACATTTGCTAAGATAATATCATTTCTTCTCTTTCTGATATGGCAGGAACGTTTATTGTGGCACCTTGGTGTACAGCAGTTTTGGTTTAGCCTTCACTGATCGTGTAGTTGCATTAGCTAAGAAAATATTACTTCTTCACTTACTGCTGTTGCGAGTTCACGGTGAGATCCATGCATCTTGAAGTGCAGTGGGATTTCAAATGATTCTTTCTTCAAGGTCTAATGCTTGCATCACCTGTTTATTGTGAAGACCATTCACCCTGATCTGCAGCGGGGTTTTGGTTAAGGTAACCGCTTCTGAAGAGAATTTCAAAGTTATAAATTTACATGTTTTTGCTACTCAAATTGACTTCTACGGGCATGTTGACTTGTATTAACTGTTTACTTCTCATATCATAGTGTTTCTAATGAATGCTCTATGTTAACTTGTTTTCAAGCTATGAAGGAAATGTTTCTTATATCATACTCAACTGGCCGTCATACAATGCTCGTAATATTAAGTGTGAACTCGAGCTATCCACAAATCAGGTGTTGAAAACAATGAATGATGAGTGTCTCCAAATTTTCTCGCTGAACTTTTTAAATTTCATTCTCATAAAGTTTTTTACAAGTGTGGGTGACGTTAATTCCTTGTTTATTTTCTGTAGCATAATTAACGCGGCTATATCCCCTCATGTACACAGTGGTTCATTTTAGTACACACTCCGTGCCTTGATTATTTGCTGGAGCGAGCACCATTGAGGCAGCGAAAGTACCCATCTTCAATTTAAGTGTTAATTACTATTGGCCGTCTATTGAAGTATCCATTACTTTCGGTTTTCTAAATTGAAGCTATAAAGCTTTAATGGTTCTCGACTGAAGTATGAGTTGCTGATTCTGTGTTGACGCATTATTTATCACAAGTTCTTTGTTAAAGCCTCAATTATTGCTGGGTTTCCATTAGAGTGTCGATTACTGGCTTCCTGTTGAAGCATCGGTTATGGGGTTCTATTGAAACATCCATTAGTAATTTCCTAATGAAGCGTCATTTACCATTGATTTGTGTCTTTGTTCTCTTTTTTAATCTATCAGCCAAATTGCTCAACAGACGCACGTTAAGATACGAATAAAAACAGCCGTGAGTGAACCTCCCCTTCTCTACACAGAATAATTTACGAAGGAAAGATACCCAAACGAACGCGACAGCGTGCCCGGACAAAGGTAAAAGCTGATGAAGGAAAAAGTACGTAAGTACGCAGCATGTAGTCAACTGTACGATTTTTAATCGACTTGACTTCGACTGTTTGTTTTTAAATTGGAAACCATTTATTTCAACTATTCGTTTTACTTTAAAAATTTCAACTCGCTTACGTAATGTCAGTTTCAGAGTTGATCTACACTATACCAAAACAATTTTTCTGGGTTCGTTTCTGTTAATTAACGTGAGCAATGAGTTAAGTATGTAATTGTATGCTCGTCCCAGCCTTAAATGAGCAATTCACTGCTGCATACATCGTACTCCAACAGCGGTGAAAAACTTTTTTCGGTGCGGCGTAAAATCTGCGGCGTCAGACCAATCCCACATTATTTTTAAAACAACCCAGTGTTCTCAGAAGTGCACTGATTAGCATGCAAGCGACATCGTCCTTCCAGGAACATCCTCCGTTCGATTACCTTCCTTATAGCGGACTAACTAGAACAATGTTCACCCAAATTTCTCGCAATGTTGTGCTCTGAAATGCATGGAAAGACGAGTCTTCCTCATCCCTTGAACTCCTGAATCCTCTGTCCTTGTGGCGAGCTTAAAAACTCGTTTTTGAAATTGCGCCAAGAAATACCAAGCATTTGCCGCCGCTCTTATCCTTACAATCCAGGCAGATGAGCATTGGGGTTTGTCGGACATCGTTGACTTCATGATTGCCAACAGCGCTGACTTCTTACTGCCAATGGCAAGCGGGGTGCGTGGGTGCTGGCTTGCTGCTGACTTACTGCCAGCTGGAGCAGCCGAGCTGCGGTGCGTGGGTGCTGGCTTGCTGCTGACTTACTGCCAGCTGGAGCAGCCGAGCTGCGGTGCGTGGGTGCCGGCTTGCTGCTGACTTACTGCCTGGAGCAGCCGAGCTGCGGTACGTGGGTGCCGGCTTGCTGCTGACTTACTGCCAGCTGGAGCGGCCGAGATGCGGTGCATGGGTGCCGGCTTGCTGCTGACTTACTGCCAGCTGGAGCGGCCGAGATGCGGTGCGTGGGTGCCGGCTTGCTGCTGACTTACTGCCAGCTGGAGCGGCCGAGATGCGGTGCGTGGGCGCAAATCTTGGCATCCAGCCGACGGCTAGTCTGCAGCGCTCGTACAAATCGGGCCCAAGATTGTATCTCGGAATTGTGGAGGAAAAGAGCTGACAGAAAATTGGGCGGCAAGAGGCGTTGTTCCGTAACTTTGATGAAACTAAAGTACGAAGAGACCTCATTGAAAAGTTTAGAGGAAAATTGCGTAGGGAAAAACATTATTGGATAGTTAAGGTGGAAGTACGATGTGAGTATTTTGAAACAAATATGGAACTTTGCATGCATGAAATATGAAAATTCCTTCTCGCTTTAGCCTTGTGACACTCAAGCTGTCGTTCAGTTTGTTTCCAGTCAAAGTTTAGATTATTTCAAGACTTGTGCTTCAGTATAGACATGTGACCGTAGCCAGAATTCTAGCTTCGTTAGGCACAAAGCAGAAAATGTTGACTCATACTAAGTTGGCCTAGTTACGGGATAAAATAGGCCATGAGGAAAAAGTTCTATCTTCTCTCTCTAGATAGATTTATCTATGATCACCGTCGATGAGAGCTAAATTGCTATATTATGATTACTACTCCAGCGTTCGAGGCACTTCAAAAGTGACGAGATTAGAAAATGTTCGGTAAAGCACTTAAATCGTTCAATTGGATTGATAATAAAAATGTATTACATTTTGATTATTTGGAAAACTGAAAGTGTGCAATAAGGGTACGTAGAACTCAGGCATCACGACTTTTTAAAATTTCCCCTAATTGATACTCCACTAATACCAAGGAAGCTCACAAATCTATACCATACCAAGGAGTAGTCCTTGATCTATACCTATAATATTTGTAATTTATATCGCTCGTTGGGAAGAGCAACAACACAAGTAGAAATTTTTTATTTTTCAGGAGAAGTGATTTGAACTTTTCAAGCTGCTTTACGGAATTAGCTTTGATCGAAAAAAGAAATCCTTCCTCTCGGTCAAATAAATATTCCAAAATTTTGAGTAATGACGTTGTTCTTCCCAATGAGCGATATGTTAAAGTCAATGAGCTATAATTTAACAGTATGGATGAGTCAATTTTCCAAAATTTTGAGTTATGACATCGTTCTTCCCAATGAGCGAGGTGTTATATTGCTATAGCTGTTAGGCAGAGAAATCTCTCATCAAGTACTTCATTTGGCCAAAAGATTCAACGGTGACAGACGAAATGTATGGTTTAGAAATATTGTATATAAGAAAACACGACGGCTATAAGTAAATAGGATGTGTGCGCTAGTGTAATTGTTAGCTTAAATGAACTGAACTTTTTAACCATGCCCGCATGATACCGATATGTTATACTTTATAATTACTTGGAAAGATTTTTGTCTCTTTGTTCTTCTCTTCTTTGACTCTATTTGTTTTGTGTTGACTGGAAAAAAATTTCCGTTTTCCTAACATTTTGTTAGGAAGTATGAAGGCGAAGTGAGTGTTTGAAAGTTCCATTCTCTTCTTTCATGGCTTGCTCCGTGTAGCATTGCCGAGCGTTCCACTTTGTGAAAAATCCCCGAGTTCAAATCCTCGGAACTGCGCGATGCATTTTTCGAAGAGAGTGGCTCCTCTGGTGGTGTAAAAAAAACAACATGAGAGGGTAAGAGAAAATCTTCCTAACTAATGAGCTGACTTTTCACCCTATTTCTCGGAAATTAAGGAGTCGAAAAACATTTCTAATGGCGAAACAAAGTGCGTTTATGAGGTAGAATAACCTGTTAAGCTTGTTTTGTAGGCTGGAGTGTCAAGTTGAGCACGTGTTTTACTGTTCAGTTCGCAATGAAGGGACGAGCGTATACCATATTTTATTGAGAAATCGTTCTACTTATTCTAGCAGTTGTAACATAAGCTTTGCAGCAGACTTTTTAACATTATTTTCCTTCCAGTGAGTAAAACGTGAGTAATTTAATAGAATTTTGTATTTATAGTACTTTTCTACATGGAATCTTATTTTTACTAATGATATACACTTTTATTGATATGCAAACCCTAAAAAGCAATTTTTCATGAATGAGTGAAAGTTCACACATTTATAGTTTCTTTTGGGCTTTATATCTGCTGTTGAAAATTGAACAATTTTCGAGCACTAAATATACGTACATATGTGACATTGGCGAGACTGTCTTCAAGTTAAAATGAACTTTTTTGTACCTCTTTAATCTGATGAAAATTTCACAAAGCTTGTTAACATGCTCCGTGTATTCTTTTTCACAGATCCATGCCTGATAACTTTAGGATTTTCGTTAACCATTTTTCTAAAATGAACCGAGATAATAATTCAGTTGTGTTTAGGGACAGCCAAAGCTAAATCGACTTACATCAAGACTGTACTGCTACCGAGTGTAATCTCTAAATTCTATTCAGAAAATTTGACGCGTTTTCTTCTGCCGGTGCAAAACTTAAAATCGCAATCTACAAAATCTCGTTCGGAATTTTTTTTACGATAATGTGTCAGTGAATGAATTTGAGAATTTGGAAGCGAACGTTGGTCTGTGATTTGTACTCAGATTCGCTCTATGTGTTCATGGAACTGGATCTTTTTGTAGAAGTCGGTACTATTTGTATTCTATGAATTAAGAACTTGTGCCGTTTGTGTTCGTGAAATTAGAACTCTATGTGCCGTTTGTGTTTTTGAAAAAAAATGTAGTGCAGTTTGTGTTCGTGAAAAAAGAATTCTGTGCGGTATATATTAGTGAAATAAGAACTTTGTGCGATTTGTGTTCATTAAACTAAAAAAATTTGTGCTGTTTGTGCTCGTGTAATAGGAACTTTGTGCTGATAGCGTTCGTAAAATAATAACTTTGCGCCATCTACTGTGTTGAAGTAAGAACTACATGTTTATGTTCAGGAAATAAAAACTTGTGTCAAAAACTAGCTAAATAAAAACTCCACTCTTTTTCGTACATGCAAAGAAGAAGTTTGGGAAGAAAAAACTCCACATTTTTGCGCAAATAAGAAGTTTCCGCTGAAAATCCCACATCGTCAAACCAGGATGGCAGAGCTGCTGAGCGTGCAAGTGCCGTGCGGCAGCACAGTGGGCGGCTACGCAGAGTTCCACAAAAGCATGGCCTGCACCACAGGCAAAGGGCACGACGCAACCTACCTCATACCCAGCAACCACAGAGCCTATCATGCTTCCTCGAACCAGGAGCACTCCTTTAGTCACAATCGCATCAGGTAAGTTAGTCTTCTTTGTTTGGTGACCTTGTTTTGAGTGGTCAAGAGCGCGCCTTTCACGGAAGGCTGGCAGTTCGAATCCCGGCGGTGCCGCCCAGGGATTTTTCCTGTTGGGATAAAGGAGAACTCAGCCATGATTCCCCACTCCCCTCAGGTGTCGGAAAGGAATGCTGGCTTAACCGTGGGTAACCGTCATTGCGTCTTGGTGTTATTAGAGATTTGAAAAACCAATGTATGTACAAGATGATATTTATCAGGCTTGATTTAAATAAAATATCAGTTATTCGATTTGTGTTCGTGTCTTTCTCGTCTCTTACCGATACCGAGAGTAGTTGAGTCTTTTCCTACCACACCGTTTTATAATTTTTGAGATACTTTGTGCTGTGTTACAAAACGTAGTGAAGTGCGCCAATACTTCACTGTTACACAACGTACATATATGTACTTGCAAGTGACTGCGAAGTAATTAAATTCACTTGAGCTCCCCTCATATTTTTGTATTTCTTAAGCTGAACTTTGTTTGCCGCAGTAACGACCTGCGCAAAAAAGTGGTGAACGGAGCAGGTGTGATCATGTCACGATTGCCCAAGAGACCGCCAGTGGACATCGATTTTTCTGACTTGGCCTTCTCGGTTCCAGAAGGTCGGAACAGAGGTGCGTATTGCCGTGCTGTGTTCCCATGCATGAACTCTTTGTATGCGTGTGAAACACGAATGTTGCTTGGCGAAATATGGTCTCCTAAATGAATAGTCTATTCGAAGCGAGCTTTGGTGAAGCGCTTTTTTCGAATGAAACTATACTGCATGTACATGAGAACGAGGAAGTGTACTGCAATGCTTGCTGTCCAGGTGCATGCAAGTTTAACGCAACCAAAAGAGGATGTAACGGACATGCGGGGATAAGAAAAACATTTATGTAACATTTTACGAGAGCGTACGAACAAAGTTTCTACTGTTACCCTCCGCGTCAAAGAGGGACATAATCAAATCATCTGAGCCTCAGGGAGAAGTACAAGACGCGGTGGCGTCTTTCAGTAGAAGTGGCGTCTTTCAGTAGATATCTTTAGAGGCTCGAGCCTCTAAAGTTATGTATGACTGACGCTCGCGCAGCAGCTACCGTTCGCTTGCAAATGTGTGCTGATGCAATCATCGCTGAGTGATCGCGATGCGGGATGCACTTGCGCATCGACCCAGATGACAAATTTGCCAGACTCTACGCGTCTCGTCAGACGTGAAGTTAATTCAACGTATCCTGAGGAGCAGGAGACGTCGGTTATTTGTTGGAGGAAGTTGCAGAAGATAGAAACGTCGCATTGAACCTTGAGGCGAAATTAACATTGACGTTTTTTGATCGATAAGATTATGTAGCGAGTTTAATTCGTAATTTTGTTTTAGGATGTGCGTAACCGAACAGGGCAGTGCATCTTGATTTTCTCAGAGGAATATACGACTATTTTATCAATGGGAATTAACGCTCCCAGGGGAAGGAGTGAGGTGCCGACCTGAAGGTTAGAAAGGCCTTCTTTTGGTTTAAATAGTTCTTTGTTTGTTTTTTGGGCCATTTTTTCAGTTCACTGGTGTCTTTTTTTTGCACCTTTCACTTTCTTCTCCATTTTTGTCTCGTTTCTTGAATTTCTTTTAATCCTGCTGTTTCTATGCGCGGGGTGTGTAGACAGACCTTGTGCATAAATTCCCCGTCGCCTTAGTTCAACATTAAATGGTGCCTTCCTCCTTTCTTCCTTGGGAACATATTTGTTGGGGTTAGGGTGGCTTCAAGGAACTCATCTAATCTACCTAATCTAATATTCTACCAGTTTTGTAAAGGTTTTCCACCAATATCATCAGTTGGTGAAACCGTTCTCATTCGTGATAAAATCGTTGAGTAATCCTTCAACTCTGGACGAGCATTAAAGGCGTTCACATATATCATGTGGCGAATATTCCATTCAACTCCCGTTACCGTGAGGAAAGAAAATTACGAGTGCTTTCTTAGCTGTGAATGCGATTTTTATTGTTGCAAATAGAGTTGCTGAGTTTAATTTTGTTGGCGAAATCTTGTTACTTTGCTATGACTTAACTCATACTCGTTGAAAAATTATGTTCGGGTAAATACGAAAAGGAAAAACTATGCAGAATCATGTCGTTCAACTTACAGTACTATCAAAGTTTTTCTTGGCTGAGGAATCGCTAAAAATCCAATGCAACTCTCATGTAAACGCACCTGGTTTAAAGCTTATAACTCCATCAAGAGTTGTGTCTCTGATGTGTACTGTATATATGGTGTAATAGTAACTTCATTACCCTGAGTTCTATCTCTCAAATGAGTTTTTGGTACAGAGATTACTACACCTTCTAGAGTTGTGTTTCTCACATATGGATCTGATGTAGAGGTAACACATGTGGACTTGGTTTGAAGGTTACAGCACCGTCATATATATTCCTAGTTATTTAGACGTTACAACAACATCCAGAGTTTCCATATTTGCCAGTGTGTAAGAATCAAAACACTACTGACGCATCTCATGATCACCACGATCCAGGTTACAAGACCATTTTGAAAGGAGTGAGCGGGCGCTTCAAATCAGGCCACTTGACCGCCATCATGGGCCCGTCCGGCGCTGGCAAGAGCACCCTCATGAACATCACCGCTGGGTACAGGTGAGCTTGTCCGCAGTTGTGCTGTGTCTTTCAACACGCCTTCTTGCTTCCTGTTGATTTGCCTTCTTTTTCGACTGTAGTTTGTTGCAGTTCTGGAGTTTTCCTTGAAATTGCCAACCGTGAGGCTTTGACACAATTATTTTTGTGTGGCTGATATAAGCTGTCCGGAGTTGTGTTTGTAAAAATTGTTGCTTCCTATTGATTTGCCTTCTTTTTCGACCCGACGAAAGTGCTGCAGTTCTGGAGTCTTCCTTAAGAATTGTCAACAGTGAGACTTTGAAAAAATTGTAATGTGGCTAAAAGTTTTTATTTCGTTTAATTTTTAGTAAAAATAGATAAAAGTTTTTCTATTCCGATTGCATAATTTATTCTGTGATTAATCTTGCATTCAATATGAAAACACAGGCAAAACATTAAAAATCTGACGTTATTTCATGAGCTTCGTTTTGCAAAGCGATTTCATTCGCGTGTTTTAATAAAACTTTTTTCGGTTTGCAGAAAATATGTATTTTCAGCAATTCAAAACATTTCAGATATTTCGTTTCATTACATTACTCTAACATGAAGTATTAAACTTGATAGTCATATCATATTGCCTCGAATTTTGTGAAACAGAACAATAGCCTCATTTGATCGTTTACAATTTCTTCAAATCCAAGCATTTCATCGATGTATTTCAGAATCAGCAACGTAGTTGGGTCAATTCGAGTGAACGGACGAGAGCGAAACCTGCGCAAGTTCCGCAAGATGTCTTGCTACATCATGCAAGACGACCACCTGCACCCTCACCTCTCCGTCCTCGAGTCAATGAACATATCCGCCAACCTCAAGCTCGGCGACAAGGTGTCCACGTCTGAGAAGGCAGACGTTGTGAGTCCTGGGTAGTAACGTGACTAGTGAACAAAAGTCTTGTACAGTCGAGTAATGCATCAATATATATATCAACCTCAAGTTATACTGATGAAAATTGGCGCCTGGGTGGTAACGTGACCGGTGAACAAAAGTCTTGTACAGTCCTGTAATACATCAATATACATCAACCTCAAGTTATGCTGATGGAAATGAGCTCAAGTTATTCAACTAACACAATGATTGACTCAAATTGGGAACAAGGGGGATTAATTTTTGTCTGTATGAGTTGAGGTTCGTACTAGATGATGACGCCCGTCTCAAAGATCAACTGTACTGCATGTAACTAAATAATAAATGCTTAAATCTCCATGACTAAGAAGGCAGATAGTGTAAGAACAGAGTGAAAAAGTAGAACTTGTCTTATATTTTAGTTAAGTCTTTGCCGGTATTGTGCCTCACCTCCTAGGAAGCTTGTACATCATAGTAGGCATCACGAACTAAATACAGAGTTCTAGGCTGTAATGAGTCTATATTTGTAAGAGAACACCTGAGGGATACATCTCATTGTCGTACAAATTATTCCACCTTTGAGGGAGCAGATTGTGTTGGCTGCTGTGTTATAGTACTACTTTTATAGTAAGCTGTTTTGAGCACTGGGATACGAAGTGGTTAACTTTGATAGAGCTATTTGGGAAATACCGATGAATGCCTCAGTGAATGCAGATGATCTTAGTATTGGGGGGCAAAGTCTCCTCTCTATTCAAACAAATGTAACTTTTCAAATATGAATTAAAAATAGGAAGACTAATGACACAACGCTTAGACTCATTTTGTACTAATTAGATGATAAAATAGATAAAAGTGAACGTTTCGACCAACTAGCAGTGGTCATTCTCAACACTGTAAAAGTTAAGATTACAAATCAGTGATCATTCAGAAAATCCAAAGGTAAAAACAAACATGAAATTAAAAATATTTGCTACCGAATAAAATTAGGAATTTACTATTTGTAGGGGATAGGCAGACTGCATATCATTCAGCTTTGGCTTTAGTCTATAAATGAAAAGAGATTCTAATATTCTGAGTTCTATTGGGTTACTTCCTCGGCCTAATACTTCAAAATCAGATAGTCTAACAGGCAGGTCGCATTTTTGTGCATGTGTGCGTATTGCAGAGTGAGGAGGTGCTGATAAAAGGTTATTAGTGCGGTGACTTCGTCCAGCATGCTCAGCCACACGAATACGCAGGCTACGGGATGTAGATCCAACATATTCAGATGCACCACATCGTGCACAACTATGCTTGTATACAACCGAGCTGGACGAAGTCACCGTACTAATAACCTTTTATCAGCACCTCCTCACTCTGCAATACGCACACATGCAGAAAAATGCGACCTGCCTGTAAGACTATCTGATTTTGAAGTATTAGGCCGAGGAAGTAACCCAATAGAACTCAGAATATTAGAATCTCTTTTCATTTATAGACTAAAGCCAAAGCTGAATGATATGCAGTCTGCCTATCCCCTACAAATAGTAAATTCCTAATTTTATTCGGTAGCAAATGTTTTAATTTCATGTTTGTTTTTACCTTTGAATTTCCTGAATGATCACTGATTTGTAATCTTAACTTTTACAGTGTTGAGAATGACCACTGCTAGTTGGTCGATACGTTCACTTTTATCTATTTTATCATCTAATTAGTACAAAATGAGTCTAAGCGTTGTGTCATTAGTCTTCCTATTTTTAATTAAGATCTCCAAGAATTGGAACTTTGACTTCTTCAAATATGAAGTGTTAACGTTTCTGTAGAAAGAATACATGTAACAGTGAAGTGGTGTTCTGCATGAATCAATTCAATCAGTGGGCATGAACCAATTAGTTGATAACAAATTAACAATTGATTGAGAGTTTTGGGTATTGGTTTGATATCAAGGTTCGCCAAGAATTACCGTTTCGACTGCTTTTTTTGCTGCGAGTTTGGTATGAGCGATTTCCTATGTATATAAGTAGCTGTAGATAAGAATTTCGGTCTAACATATAACTTTAACAACGGGCAAGACACGATCGCATTTTAAGTCATAAATTTTCAACGAGCTCAAGCTTAACGAGTTCATTTTTATATCACTTCTCCTATTTTTTCACTTTAATGTAGCAGTTTACTTACATAACGACACGCCTCTTGAATTTTGAAGTTTAAAAGTTTTGTACGTTAAAGGGTTTTTCTAGTCTAATTTTGCAGACGTCCGATTACTCATTTACTTCCATTGTATACGATATAAGGGCTCCAAAAGACCAAGCCACAACCTAAATAAACATCTGTTCCAACAGTGAGAGCAATTGATCGTAACATAGTAAGACATCCTGTGTAACATAGTAAGACATCGTAACATCCTGTGTTCGTCAAGGTAGACTATTATTGCTACATCAAATACTTGTAATTCTTGCTTGCTTTCTTCCAAGCTTAATTCCTTCATTTTCATGGAACGATTGACACATTTCAGGGGTTTTTGGAAATGTGACCACGTAATATTTTCCCAGATCAACGAGATTCTGGAGACACTGAGCCTCACAGAGTGCCAGGACACACGCGCCAGCGACCTCTCCGGGGGGCAGAGGAAGCGCCTCAGCATCGCCCTGGAGCTGGTCAACAACCCGCCTGTCATGTTCTTTGACGAGCCCACCAGGTCTGGCGAGTTGCACGCGCGCAACTTAAACAATTTCAAACCATTTATTTACCAGATGAGATGCAGCCGCGCTAGTTAAACAATTTTCAACCATTCATTTACCAGATGATATACAGGCGCAAAACTTAGACAATTTTAAATTATTTATTTACCAGATGAGATGCAGGCGCGCAACTTAGAATATTTTAAACAATTCATTTACCAGATGAAATGCAGGGGCGCAAATTAAACTATTTAAACCATTGTTTGAAAGGAATTGTTTAAGTGTTAGCAATTATAGCACACGCCCTCGTTTCCAAAACTGTTCACACGTAGTAGTCCATTGGATTGAGATCCTCCTAGTAAGATGGACGTAAAGAAATCCAGAAAAGGGCCTTGCCCTAGTCTTTAGTCCTTTTCTTCTTGTGAGCCGGCGCCGAATCTTACTGATACATCAACTCAGCGCCGTCGAAAAGCTGCTAAACCCACGAAACTAAACGTCGAAAAGCTGCTAAACTTCCGAAAGTTCTACGGCCTCGAAAATGTTATGACGTTACGCTTATGGGTTCATTTGATTACTTTATCGACGAAAACAATTGGTGTTTAGCCACGGGCACAAATTCCTCCCCAAACCATGACCGACTGCGAATTTTGGCGGTGTTCGACAATTGTAGAACTGCCGAGAAGCTCAGTGGACCAACTCCTGTCGTTTTGGTGGTTGTGAATTTGCTCCACGGTGTACAGTTTCTCGTCTGCGAAGAAGATGCTCATTTTACTCCAGTTCTATTCATTTTATTCAAGCCCCATTTAATTTTTTTCTTGTACCATTCATTTACTTAGATACTAATTTTGTTCCGGTACCATTTATTTAACTCTTATTAATTATTCAGTTTCCGTTATTTTCGGTCGCCATCTCTCCTATATACATTGAATAGTAGCGACGGCATCACTCCTATGTACATTGAACAGTCGCAATGGCATCGCTACTACGTACATTCAAAAGTAACGATGGCATCGCCACTATATACATTGAAAACGAGCGATGGCATCACTACTATTTACATTGAACAGTCGCTATGACATCACCACTATGTACATTGAACAGTCGCTATGACATCAGCACTATGTACATTGAACAGTAGCGATGGCATTTCTACTATTCTCATAGAATAGTAGCTATGACATCGTTGCTACGCACATCTCTGACGCCCTCTGGTTCGCGCAGCGGGCTGGACAGCAGCAGCAGCTTCCAGTGCATCAACCTGCTGAAGACGCTGGCCCAGGGCGGGCGGACTGTGGTGTGCACCATACACCAGCCCTCAGCCAAGCTCTTCGAAAAGTTCGACCATCTCTACGCCCTCGCCGACGGCCAGTGCATCTACAGAGGGCCTGTGCTCGGCCTCCTCAGGTTCCTGTCGTCGCTAGGACTCGAATGTCCTTCCTACCACAACCCTGCTGACTTCAGTGAGCTTCTCTTTGTAGTTCTTGGTATAGTTTAGGGTACAAGTTTTGCAGTTAACGTCGTTATGACAATACAGCTGACGACATGAATTCTTCTAAGTTAACTTGTCTACCCTTCTTGCCATAACACACAGCTCATCCAGGTTCACATAGAACTTACTCTGTTAGCTTACTTCCAACAATGACGTAAATGATTCCAAAGTCCTGCTCGAGTGTTGTGATGTGTTCTTGAATTTGCCGAAATTTGTTTCACGACCAAAGAGGGTGGAATCGTGTAACAGCTAGTCAGAGCAGTTGCGTTTAAATTCAACATTACAATGTTTAATAATTCCTTTTGTAGCGACTGTCATCATTCAGTCAGTCACCACATTTAATCTTCATTTCGATTAAAGACGTTTGCTCTGTTGTCGCAGTGAAAAATGCTAAGCTTGATTTTCCAATATTCATTTGCTTAGTTTGTTTTTACGAGCCACTGTTATATGTTAATATAAATCTATTGATCAGATAAGATTATGCAATTTCTAAGCCCTTCTTGATAATTGTCTATAATATGCCGCTTCGAGTATCTGTATTCTTTTCGATGATTATCCCTGTACAAGATCCTTTTACATCTGTCAGAGCTTGTCACATGTTCTTAATTTTCTTGTTTTAATGATCACGCTTTCTATGGTGCAGTAACAAAAAAATCACCGTGACATTTTACTGTGGCAGTGATGGAGGTGGCGAGCGGCGAGTACGGAGATGTGACATCGAAGATGGTGACGGCGGTGTACAACAGCAAGTGCGACAACACCGCCCTGCCGCGTCAGAACTCCATGCACAAGATCAAAAATAACGGTGAGGTTGTCGGGACCACATCGTTATGTGTTGCACAGAATGCAAGGTTGATGGAGGGGGATCTGACCACCACGACGGGTTCTGTAGGACGTCCTATACAGAGTTGTAAATGTTTTATACGGAGACGACGTCGTTATGTATAGAACAGAATACAAGATTAATGGAGAGGAAATAGACGAAGATGAAGGATTCTATAGAACGTCCTATACAGAGTTGTATATGTTTTATACTGAGACGACGATGTTGTGTGTGAAACAAAACGAAAATAATGGATCTGAAAGAGACCACGACGACGGGTTTATAGGACGTATCTATGTAATTTCGTTCTATGTTCTATACAGAGACAACGACCTTATGTGTAGATCAGAATACAAGAAAGTAGAAAGGAAAGAGAAGACGACGAGTTCTGTAGTATGTTCTACACATAGTTGTTCTGTTTCATACAGCAACGACGGCGTTATGCACACAACAGGATACAAGAATATGGAGAGGAAAGAGACGACGACGAGTTCTGTAGTACGTTTTATAGAGTTTTATATGTCCCATGTACTTTATATAGTGACGATGACGTTATGTATAGAACAGAGTGCAAAATGATAGCAGGAAAAAATCAATTGGTCTGCTTTAGGGTTGCTAATCAAGTCCCATGCTGGCGGATACTGATCGCGCTCGAGCATCAGAGTAAGTGTAACTTAAGAGATGGAAGATAAGTCAAATAATTCGTAGTGGACGATCACTATTAATCAAGCAAAGGAATGAAGTTTGTAAAGTCAGTAGATGCTCAGGTTGATAGCTCTAGGGGCATCTAATCGGCGAGCTTGAGGTTTTTAGATTTTCATTGGAATGATATTTTGAAATGTGACTGGATTGTATGAAGTTAGTAGATGTTTGTGTTATATTAACCTCGATTGTTTCAAAAAACGGGCTATGTTTTTGTCATCTACATCACTCGGGCATCGTTTTTTATCGATGCCATAGAGGTCTGATGCGGTTTTGGTCCCTCACTGACTCAAAAACACGCGCTATGCAACTGTAATCTCCATCACTCGCGTTTCGTTTTTCGTGTTATTCCAACGAAGACTTGGTGTTTCAGAGTACTAAGAAGTGGGCCAGTCTTGCAGCTATGCACCTCGTAATTGTAACATCCATCACTTGAGTCTCGTTTGTCTTGTTATTCCAACGAAGACTTGGTGTTTCAGAGTACTCAGAGGTGGGCCAGTCTTGCAGCCAAGCTCCGCTCTCAGGCTCGGGCGCCAGCAGTCTCTACAACTCGAGCACGGGGGAGACCAAGATCTGTCTGCCCTCTCCTCACCACTCCCTCCTCACTTCGGACGATGAAAGCATCGATGACATCCCCAGTTCCTTCCCCACCTCGGGGTGGAAGCAGTTCGTCATTCTCTTCAAACGCACTTTCCTCTCCATCATAAGAGACGGAGTGAGTTTTATCGAAATTTCTTCCATAGGTCATTTTTCCTGTGATCGCTACCTTGCCCATTTGGGTGAATTCAAGCGAAATCAATCAAGTCCCTATAGTAGCTGATGTTAGTTTGAAAATTCTTCCTGTATGTCTGAATAACATTATTAAATGAGGCATGTCTTTGCCAATGCTCATACTTCAAACGTGAAACCTGCCTCGTTTAGTTGAATGACTTTGTGCTGATAAAATCAGCAGTCTATTTTAAATACATACTTTTGCTGATTATTTTCTATGTGTCCATTCATCATGGATTCTGACAATCATTTTCAAAAGGAAATATTAATACACACTTGCTTATTTACAAAAACATGGTGGGTTCAGATTGGGACAATTACATGAAATCGAATGAACTGTAAGAGGAATGACGCAAGTGGTGCAAATTTTGAGTTGTTACCCAAATCTATCGTCGTGAGATGATAGAGGCAACCTGCAATCGACAGAAAACTTACCCTAGACGGAAAGCCAAACTCTAGAAAGAGAACCAACTCTACACAGAAAACTGGCTATTTAGATAGAGAGCCAACTCTGTTCGGAAAAATAACTCTTGGAAAAAACAACTATAGATAGAGAACAAACTCTAGCCAATGAACCAACTTTAGCGACACTTAAGTTATTTTTTCTCAACAATATAGTTAACAGAGCAAGATTAATTTTATTATAACATCCATGTAGTGCTTTTAAGCGAGTTAATTTATAGCTCAATTTCTCGAGTTAATTTAATTTAATTTTTTAATTTCTGACCCCAGATGCTGACCAAGATGCGGTTGTGCTCTCACTTGCTCATCGGACTGCTCATTGGAATGCTGTATTACAACATTGGCAGCGAGGCCAGCCAAGTCTTCAGTAACTCCGGCTGTCTCTTCTTCTGCATGCTCTTCCTCATGTTCACTGCTATGATGCCCACCATTTTGACATGTAAGTGTCTTCAGTAACCCTCTCTCCCAATGTTGTAATCACCTTGTGTTTCTATTTGGAGTCACAAGTAGAATGTGCAAGGTGATCTTCAAAAGTACGTGCACTATAAGATGCGCATTTTTTCAACTTTACGTATTCCCTCTAAACTTGCGAAATTCAGCAACCTGAAAACTGGATTAAGTTTGCTAAGAAAATTTGTTTGAATATGGCGGAGGCTAGTTTTTGATATCTATAATTTGATTATATACTGTACTTTTATTCATACCCTGGATCATCTCGAATGTACCAAACGTTCAAATCGTGAGAAAGGAAGATCAATACTGTTTTGCGACGCACGAAGTACCCAATGCGAAAGGAGGTAAAGAAAACGAGCATTGTTTATTCCAAATTAATCGTTATCTGGCGTGCAACACTGAAGTGAACGCTTGATCCTGATGGTAGAAATTTCTGCATCGCAACCACCGAACGCGTCACAATCTGAGCGGCAGCTGACGACTCTCACATCAAAGACGAATTTTAAAATGCGTTGCATAGACACAATACAGAAAACGTAGGGACTTTTAGAATGATCATGAGCACAATGACGTAGCTTCTCAGAGATAATAGACTTTCAGAATGACCAAGAGCACTATGACTTCAACTATGGAAACTGCTGAAACACTGAGCATGTAACGCAGGACTTGATTTAATTACTATTTATTTCATATTTATCCCAACAGTTCCGCTAGAGATGAATGTATTCATGAGGGAGCATCTGAACTACTGGTACTCGCTCAAGAGTTACTACCTCGCCAAGACCATGGCTGATATGCCCTTCCAGGTGAGTAGCCGTACATGTCTACCTAGAACTTTCCCTACCTGTGTGTCCACCTGCTTTTTCTATACACTGGCGTGTCTCTTCATGTTTCTCTACCTACCTGTGTGTGTCTACCTGTTTTTTACCTACCTGTGTGTCTACCTGTTTTCTATCTACCTGTGTGTTTCTTTCTTCATGTTTCTCTACCTACCTGTGTGTCTACCTAGTTCTTTACCTACCTGTGTGTCATATTCATGGTTGCTGTAGCAAAATTTGTTTCTTACATTGTCTAAGTATTACTCGATTTGAACCCTTGAAAAAATAGAGATATGTGAAAAATACCATTTCCTTGCACTCTATTGCGTAATGTAATGTGAGATTTGTTCTCTCGTGTAACTTGTTTCTTTCATTTACAGCTCTTGTTTCTCTTTTTCACCTAAATATTCATTTTTTTCTTCCAGTTCTATCATGATCAAATGACTTTCAACTCCTTCTCTTTTGTTGTTCAAATTATACTGTTTTCTTAGCAAGAACTGTGCATATAACCTTCTATACATGAAAGAACTTTCTCACGAAAGTAGTGAAAATCAATTTTACAGTCTTAGAAATTTATCGCCCACCTTTTATCTGGTTTATTTCTTGTAGGCGTGTGTTTCCCGTGCATGTAATCCTCGGAGATTTTGCTCAGACAAACAATGAAAATAGCGCACGCATTGAAGCTCAACTTACGTTAGCGACGATTTTGAAGCTGGCTAGCATGTTTTGCTTTGATACAAGGCCCACGGGTTCTTTTGAAATTATCTTCATTTTTTAAAACCGCCTTCACTTTATTATTGCTACACTCACAATTGAGGGATCTCGTATACATTATTTGGTTGCCGTAAGCTCTTAGCTGCGGCAGGTCCAGTAGCCTCTGCATTTCTCCAACAACTCAAGTTGTTTTCGTGCCTAGTAAGATGTGATACATGGAACAGACGGACGGTGTTGCACCTTGTTCTTACAGGTGATATACCCGCTGTTATACGTGGTGCTCGTGTACTTCATGACCGGCCAGCCTCTGGAGCCGGAGCGCTTCTTGATGTTCACCTGCATGTGCATCATGACGTCGCTGGTGGCGCAGTCGCTCGGCCTCGCCATCGGGGCTGCTCTCAACATCCAGGTGACGCTCGCATGTGTCATCCCAGACCTGAGGCCCCACTTACGTGTCTGAAATAGGAGCGTTGACCACAGTAGCCTGTTTACCGCCGCCAATGTTGTTCGACATGTTCTAATAAATGATCGGTTCCCAGGTGATATTCACTCTTTTGATGTAAGGAACAGCTAATGAGCGTACGAACGTTTTAATCGTAGATGTTTCTGAAGGCGAAATTCCATTTTGAGAGCTGGCGCAGGGTAAACGTTAAATTTGAAATATTAAATTAGAAACAAATAAAACACACATCTGTCTCTAACCAATATGACAGCTTAATTTTTTATACTCGTGAACAAATTGTATGAAGCTCCCGATCATACACCACGGTAGAGGAAACAAATTAGGGTCATTTCTATGGGAGAAAATACACATCCTTTTGATCGGCTAGCCAATAGAAAACTTTATTTCAAACAAACTTTACGACGTCACCAAAACGCCATGTCGTTAAGCCAATAGTGTGGCCAGATTTGGGGGTAACAGTGCTACCAGATGCAATTTGAGAGCTGCGATTGGTTCAGTGCCGTGATGTCAGCAAAACTACACCGTCAACGAAAAAAAGGCTGGTTTGAACCTACCTTGTTTCCTTTAACGTGTCATACACACACCCTCACATGTAGACGGTTCCCAATCTATTTCGCATGCTGTAGTGACGTGGGCGTCGTAGGTTTGATTGCTTCAGCATTTTTTCTCAAGACGTATCCAAATATGTTTCTTATGAACATTTTATAATAATATCCACCACGACGTCAACTTCTCAAGACTCGTAAATTTGTGTACAGTGATCACTCATCCGACATTGAAGCCACTCCTTCTCCTCGTAGGTAGAAGACCTCTCTCGTGATGTTGAAGCAACGCTCAGATTTTATGTGATGTTTAAGAAAAATAGTCACACATCCCTTTAAAAATTTTCCAATTATAATTGTCATGATAATGATAACGGTGTGAGATTTTGAAATCGGTCAAAATATTGATATTGGGTTTTCCGGTTAGCCGGTACGTGCAATCCCGGTTTTCTTGTTTCGTCAGGATAATCTCCAGCATTGTTTTATTGGGTGTTGAAAATTTTTTGTACCGCCATGTTCAATTTGAATTACTGAGTCATGCGTACTAATTTCCTGTTAATTTATGGAGAGAATGCTGGCATGCTACTGAGTATACAAAATTACTGTCTTCATCTAGAATCTCCGCTACATTCTAGTGCGGTGTGATCTGAAGCTTAGAATTATTGGTGGACATTTGTTTAATGTTATCAAAAGTTCATAAGGCTATTTTTAGTTACTATTTTTGTACCGTATATCACGAAGTTAAGAATTGAAGTTTATTGAGTGCAGTAAATCTGTTCTCAAAAATGCCTAGCGAGACCACAATCGAAAGTTTGACCGCTGTTAGTTCATTGAACGCTTTGAGTAATCATCCCTTCCGTGTTACTCGTTACAGGCGTGTGATAGGTTAGCATTGTCTATATTTTACATTAATTATTATTTGTGTTGTGTAGGGCGTTTGATGTGTTATTTCGTCACTTCTAAAACACGTTGAATCATTCGCAGGGAGCTGTCTTCCTCGGTCCAATTACATCTATTCCGGTCCTACTGTTCTCCGGCTTCTTCGTGACCTTCTCGACCATCCCCATCTACCTGCGCTGGATCTCCTACGTGTCCTACGTGAGGTGAGCTTCCTCCTTTCCCTCCTGGGGGTATTCATTAGAGCACATCTGTTGCAGAAATCTTCAGTTCGATTCTGCATCTGGGTGGTGCTCTGCCGGAGCATTCTTTGGTAGTGTAGGAAAGTAAAGACGTGAATAAGAGAAACCCTCTTATTCAATGAGTTTACATTGCACTTCTCCACTCTTAGATGAAGAGCTGGAAACCCACCATGAATAAAATGTAGTTGTACAATGAAGCAACCAGCTGCGATGAGTATTTCTACCAACACTAGAGCACTCACTCCTTAATTTTAAACAATGTGTTTAAATGCAGTTAAAAGGTCAATCGTCACATGTGAGAAAACATCATGACTGATAGCTGTGACTGAGTGTAGTTAAACGCAGCTGATAAACCAGTCGAATGTGCTGAAGTAGTATCGATTTGGGATTTGGCAACCGCATGTATTTTGAAGGCGTGTGTGAAATTTGTGTTTGGTACCATCAGGAATGGTGAAAATGCTATCGATATTTCAGATACGGCTTCGAAGGGACCCTTTTGGCCATCTATGGGTTCGACCGGCAGCCGCTGCACTGCTCCGAGGCGTACTGCCACTTCAAGTCTCCGAAGAAGTTTCTGCAGCAGATGGACATTGAAGGGGCTCAATATTGGCTGGACTTCCTCATTCTACTTTGCTTCTTTGTTCTCTTAAGAGCAATAGGGTATTTTGTGCTTAGATGGAAGTTGAAGTCTGAGCGATAGTAAGTTAGCAATTTTTAGCTCATTAGCTTTGTGATACTTATTCTATTATTTTGTAATATATTGTCCGTTCTTTGTTTTAGCTACGAACAGCATTCCTGGGACCTAATGTCTTAGCAATAGCAGCTTAGCGCTCTTATCCCTCTACTACCAATACCTCAACTATAACAATAATCACAACGTGTGCACGACAATTCAGTGGTTACAAAGTAGCCTTTTTTATGATCTTATCAAGAATATATTAAAGGATGAGCTGTTGCTAAATATCCTCGTAAGACAATGATTCATTCAGCTACTTAAGAATAAGGCATGAAATCTCTTAGCATTTAGTGTTATGTAATATCGAGAAAGACGTTCACAGGGAATTGAAAAGATGAGAGTTAGAATCAATCGTAATGTATTTACATGTACCTGAGAGACTAGCAGGTGTTTTAGAATTACATACTATGTCCCTTGAGAGAGAGCGAGAAAGAAAGAACGTAGCTTGACTTCACCCTTAATGGATCGCGCGTTCTTTCCTAGACAAAATGCCATTACAAAGCTGTGCTGCTAAGCTGGTTTAGAAGAATAAGATAGATAGGTACATTTATTAGAGTAACATGTTGCCGTAGACTTGAGAGTGAAGTAGACACACGAGGAGTAAAGCGCGAGTGAAGGAGTGTGTAGCCCCCCACGTAGACAGGTGACATTGGTGAGACACCTACGCTCTTCCTAGATCTGTTGTTATCTCTTCAGCCTAGCAATATAATTGAGTCAGTTCTTATTTATGGTAGTGTCTAAGTATTTTGTACCTTCGTGCCAGCCACTCATTGCATTTGCACCTTATACGGCCTCTTTATTGCGATCCTCTGTAGTGGTGAGTGCATCATCCGATGTTGAGTGCATCATCCGATGTTGCTGAGTGCATCATCCGATGTTGCTGAGTTCGATTCTTTTCAATTTGTATTGCTGCCACCAGCGGCGCATTTGCCCGCATGTCATTTTGGATGTGAACTTTCATCATGTTTCATGACTACCACAGATTCAAAGGCATTACTGGAGTTTTTTATTCTCACCCTTTTATTGTTATTATGGGACGCAAGAAGAGCCAACGTGTTTATACTAGGTGAACATTTAACACTTTAAGTTAGGAATTCAACCTTAATTCGTTTTGCGAGCCCTGATTTGCTGGTACGTATAGTTATACTTGTGTTTCTATCATGAAGGGATGCAAATGAACAGAGTCAGATTAGGACAACCGTCAGCTCATGATAGTAATCTGTGAGCGAAAGACGGCGGACATCCAGGCCGGATTATCAAATGTACATCGAACAACTTGCTTTAATTTTTCACAGCCCACTCCGTCACAGAAGACCAAGTGTGTTTCAAGTGTCAGATTTCATGATCGCTCTAGGCAGAATAGTTGGTAGAAATAGAAAAACCAATGCTCGTTTGATGGAATTGAGAAGCCATGAGACAATAGGTAACAAGATAAAGCTGGCTGATTTTTTTCAAAGAAAATAACTTCCCAAGCAGATAAAAAAGTTGAAATAACGTAAGGGCAAACGATTGAAATTGTTTAGCAAAGCTAGCTATTTCGAAGCACCAAAAATTTAATTTTCCTCCTATATGGTAGTGTATTTTGACGTTCGGGAGGCATAAGCAATTAAAATGATCTACCAAGTTCCACAACTTGTAATGACTAACTTTTGATAATCAAAGGTTAGGAAACATCTTCAAGAAATTCGGTAAAAAGGCCATTCTAGCGCAGAAGAGAAACCATCGTTCAGAACGTTAACAAGTTTCAAACAATAAAAAAATGTCATGAAACAAAGTCTAAAATTTCAAAAGAGCTATGTGATGAAAAAATAGAGAAAAAAACTTAATTTCTAGAAAATGGCGCATGCATCTGACATGACAATTCTTAATTTGAGATAATAAACTTTGACAGTTTATTATTCATTTAAATGAATGTTAATAATTCTAACATTTAATAATGAGATAAATTAACGTTTGAATGATTTAGACTTGAACTTGAAGGGCTGAACTTTAGTAAGCTAACACAAATTAGAAAAGAATTGGAGGAGCGATAGAGTGCACCTGTATGGGATGGAGAGATAAATGAGCTGATATTCACTGACCAGCAGATGAACTGCCCCCCCCAAAAATTTTGAATGCCTCAAACTGTATAAAAATTAAACAATTTTATAATGATTAGTACACTAATAAGAAAATTGTTATCAACACAATTCAGTACCAAATTTTCTTTCTTACTTATTCATGACATTTAAAATTCTAAATAAATAAAATTAAACTTAAATATCACACAGGATGCCCATGTGCGAGAAACGTAGTGGACATTAACATAAAAACATCTCTCCATACTCAGACATAATTTCCTAAACGAGGTTGGACACAGAAGATCGTGTGAGAGACTTTTGGGGTTGTCAATTACTGCCTGTTCCTGAAAGAATGAACGTGTCTTCAGGCGTGAGGCAGGAGTAAACTGAATTAAACGCTTCACCGTGGTGCTTTGGAAAAGTAATTTTGTTATCGCTGAATATTTCTATCAGTTAAATTTTGAACAAGTTTGAACAGTTTTCATAATGCCTGACGTCTGTCTTGGTAAGTTTCGTGCAGTTAAAATACGTCATGAAACGTAAATTTCGTACCGGCATCAGACTTGATTCGTGTAGTCAATTTGAATTCTTCGATCTGCTTTTCATTTTTCGCAACACTACTTGGTAAATTTTTAAAATATGGTGATATTGATCGGTTTTGCTGTTTAAATTACTACATGTTCCATTGGTACACAATTAAAAGTTAGATTAAAATTCACACCAGAGAAAATTTATTTTCTTTCAATTTCATTGGTACACAATTAAAAGTCATATTAAAATTCACACCAGCGAAAATTTATTTTCTTTCAATTTCTTAATACCATTTTTGAAGAGTATTAATAGTTTTAGTAGTCCTGTGTGCCACGGTTAGTTGTATATCACATGTACAAACTTGGTTTAAATGAGGGTAAATGTGATGGGAAGGACAATAATCGTTTTCCCAATTTTTGGTGCTTGAATATAGGTAATTAGATTGCAATTAATAATTTTTCTTCAATGCACTTTGTCACAAATGAGTATTTAACAAGTTATAGCGGTGACGTAATGTAATGTAACTGAACTAATCTAACCTAAAGTAACCTAACGTAACAATCATTCAAGCGCATTACAACCGTTGGAAGGGAGAGTCTCTCCAACGTCTGCATTTTTGTACTCGTATTTTGGTAATCACAACCGTCGTTGCTAAACTGGCGCCGGCATCAGGTAATCGCTGATATCAGGATGTGGAAGGAACTGCCACTCGATAGTGAACTCCAAAGAACACATTAGGGAACTAATTTAACAAGAAATCCAATATATTGAGGCTATTTTTTAAGAGGACCGTAGAGTCTACTTGGACATTAAAGGGTTAGGAGTCCTCTCCTAAAACCAATTTTTCCCACGCTCCAAAGAATAGAAATGCGGTAGGTAAGCTATAGCTATAACTTGCTAAATACTCATTTGTGACCAATTACCAATAATTAAGTGCCAAAAATAAGGAAATTTATTATGGTCCTCTTCTTCATTAATACCTAAATGAGAAGAGCAATATTATCAATTTGATTTTTACCATTTTGTTGGTGAAGCTTATTTTTTTATCATGTGTAGATTAAAATATTAAAAATCACTGATATCTTCTCAAACAAGTTAACGAGAGGTTTACCAATTTTTAATAAATTAACTATTATTAAAATAACTGAAAAATAAAAGCTTGCACAAATGACAAAATTTTGAAAGGTAAATGTGAAGCGTTTGCTATTAATTGAATTTTGAATTTTCGATGCCGAAACATAGTTAATTAGATCAGAATAAACAAGTTTTCTTCTATGCACTTTCCGTCGCAAATGAGTATTTAACAAGGTATAGCAATAGGTTTAGTTTTGTCTATGATGGCAAATGCGCTTGATTAAACAGCCACTCATTTATTTTTGAATTTTTGTTCCTTGAATCACGGTAATAACATCAAAATAAACTATTTTTCTTCTATACACTTTTTGCGACAAATGAGTATTTTACAAGTTAGAGCGGTAGGTTTTAGATGGCAGGAACGGGTTCGATTATTCAAGCGCGTTGGAAGGAAGTGTCCACTGCAGTGTTGCCATACGACGCACTCGATGAATTACTTTCCGCTTTGAAGACTGGAGTTACAGTAACTAATTTACCGCTATAAATTGTAAAATAGTCATTTGCGACGAAAAGTGCATGAAAGAAAACTTGTTTATTTTGATATAATTAACTATGTTTTGGCACTCAAAATTCGATATTCGATTATTAGCAAACACTTCACATTTACTTTTTGAAATGATAATCTTTGTGTTTACCTAGCCTAATTCAAACAGTTCAATATTGATTTTACTGTTGCCAACAGTTTTGAAGTTTTTGTTGTCACATTTAGGTAATCAGAAGCATTTTAAGACATTTTACATGAATGATATTGTGCTTGTAAATGCTTAGTTTTTGAGATATAGCATAAATACTGTTGAGGTAAGAATAGCATTAATGGCAGTTTTGATATGGCTTCTCCAGCGTTTCACAGACTATGTGAAGTTTTTTGGCGGGAGTCGACCTCAAAATGGCTAGGTTAAGTTGAGTTATTTGAGGTTTACTTAGGTTAGTTTATTTAACTAACCTAACTTGCCTAACCTTACCTTACCTATCATTATGTCAAAACCGCATTTCAGCTTATTTTTGTGTCTGTTTAATTTCATATACGACGTTTCTTTAACTTCAAAGTTAAATATCTTGAAAACTAAGCATTTGCAAGCATAATGTCATTTGTGTAAAACGTCTTCAAATGTACCATATTACCTAAATGTGGCAAAGAATTATAAAAATAGTTGACAACATTGAAGTCAATATTGACCCAAGCTGAAAAGTATAGAATTTGGCATTTTTTTATTCATGCATTGATGTTATTGTGCAGGTAAAAAACCTCAAAGAGTGCATAATACGTTTCAACCTTACAAAATGCAACTTGAGTTCATTAAGGAGATCTACTACCCTATATTATACCTAATATACCAATTTTTCAAATTTCAATGTTCACATTTCTATTGCATCTAGAGGAACAAAAATAAATACAGATATGAAAAATTGAATTCTAATCACATTTTTCTCCTTTGAAAATTTTTTATTTTTGCAATAGAAAGTTATTGTGCGAACATAGGTAAAAATATATATCCTTACGCAAAACTTTTCCCATGTTGATTATTATATTATAGTATGTTGATTATTAGTTAATTCACAGTCTAGGATGTAGTTTTAAAATTGGTGGATTAAAATGAAAAAAATACAGCATTTGAAAAATTTTTCAACAAGCAAATGAAAAAGTTCAAGTTTAATGATGTCTTTGGAATATAGTTGAAAAAATATATAGTGGACATGTATGTGTCATTTTAATTTTCATCCAATGTGATATAATCATACACTTCTTCTTCTTCTTTCTTCTGTTTAATGAGGATCCCAGTTCCTGCTGGTCCATGTGCCTCAGGTCCTTACGTGAGGCGCGTGGACCATTACACATTCTCAAAAATCTTACACTGTAGAGCTCTGGACTGGGGAAATATCTTAAGCATTGCCTAGCAGAGAAGAGGAAAAGATTATTTCATTATGTCTGGACAATCAAAATTTTTATTCTCATTTAAAAGTCTAACTTTTTTCAGGGAATTTTATTATCATTGTAAAACTAAAATATTTATTGTTTTAATGATAGTTTTCTTAATTTGACTAATTACTTTCTTGATTTCAGTTGACATGTTCTAAAATGGCATCCTGTTCCCAGGGCAGGTGTTTGAGCTAACTTTACTGTTGCTGGCTAAAAATTTTGATTTTGTCTATGTTAACGATAGGCCTTAACTTTTTACTATTATGGTGAGGAAATATCTCATATTTGTCATTGGATTTAGCAACAAACAGTTCAGAATTTACTTGTTATGAAAAAAGTTATGAGAATTTAAGTAAATTGAGAAGCAGCTTGTGATGTGTTTAAAATTAGCAGTGCAACAAAATGTGGAGCTGATTTATTTTATTGCTAAGGATTAATAAAATTGTTGTGTTAACTTATACCTACTGCTATTACATGCTGGGGTTGAAAGTACAGTTATTTTTGTCACTCATATTTAATTTAATTTAATCCTTGGCTATGACCTGTCATTTATATCATAGGTTCAAATTTTCACAATTATAAGCATTTTGCTAGAAACAGTACAAATCCTCCCTCCCTTAGTTGATTAAACCAAGGTAAATGTTTATTCATCTATCCGTAGTATTTTTTTAAGGCTGGTTGGCTTCATAAGTCAGGAGAATACAGCCAAAGTGCTGAAGATCAAACATTTAAAAAAAATATAAAATGCTGAGGTAGTGAGATTGAAAAGTATTCTCAAATCCATGGAAGAGATAAAAGAAAATTCCAGTGTGTGTTGTTAGAGATTTTGGTAGAATAAGACGCACTCTGTAGTGTAGTAATACCTCTTTTCTCAGAAATTTGTACCTCCTAAATTACAATCAAACCTTGTGAAACTGTTGATGTGTAATTGGTTTATCAATGTCTATTGTTGCTTGTAGTAAATGGGAAGGTTGATAATGCTGGCTTTTTAATAGTAAAAACTTCACAATGTGGAGAGCTCTTGGCATGTAACTGGCAACTTGTAATGTTTTGTTGGCATGATTGTTCAGAAATAATTGCTCATGTTCCAAATTTCAGTGTTTGTAATGTTTTAAATATCAAAGTATAATTTAACATGGACTGAAAGATTAGATGTTATATTTAACTGGAAGGGTAGCACTGTTAGTATTTCTGAACTCAACAGTACCTGATCTCTGCTATCTCATGCCAATGAAGTTTGATAATTCAATGCTTGTAAGATTTTTAAAATTGTTGAATAGCAACATTTTGCTTTTTGTGATATATGTTTCTCAGCCTTAGAGTAGATTCCTTCTGCTCCTCAGGGCCGGATGATAGGCTTTGGGCTAGTTGAGTTTGTCTATCCTATGCTATGAGAACTGGTACTCCACAGGAGAGAGTGTTATGCATCTCGGCTTTATATAGCACTTTCATTTCTGCTTGACTTCCTACAGTTTTTATGCCACATTTGCTAATTTATTGTTTTTGTTTTCTATCTCTTCCTTCTCAACTTATTGTTTCTGTGCAGGATTTACTTTGTGAGAACACATCTTGAGCACAGATTCCTCTTTTTTTACCGTCCATGCTAAGTAGTCCTTGCTCTCTTGATATTGCCTTTTGTAGCAAGGGAGTCTGAAGATAGCTAATATAATAATTATAGCTTCCTTCTGTTCTGTTTTTATGATTTATATGGCAGTTGTTCTGTTCTGTTGCCATTTGAATATTTAATCATGAATATTTTGGATTTATTTATCAATAGATATTCTTATTCTATTATTTTTATTATTAATATATTTTTTCATTATTTTATAACACTTTTTATACATGGTCTTACTAGAGCTCCATGAATGATTCATCTTTGATAAAATACAATTAGGCCAAATTTTTATTCTAACATGATTACCATCTCTTCATTTGTCTTTCCTTCTTCGTTTTTGTGTGGTTCACTTTGTAGGATAGCTAAGCACTTTTATTTTGAGACCTACATGGTTCAGTGTTAATTTTGATTTTTCCTAACAGGCTATGCAGTGTGCCCTGTTGACCAACGACCAGCTCTGCTCACGGAGCTGGTGTTGAGATATTGGGATGGAGCTGAAAAATGCTGGAGCAAAAAAGTGGTCATCTTGTTTGCTCACGACAACTGTGTTAGATTTTTCACAGAAATCTTCTCACGGCTAAACGAGTTGCCTGTCATGCCCGTCTTGGTGAGTTCTTGTAGTTTGATTATCATTAATTGTTGAATTATATCACATAAAAATTGCTAATTGCTGTAACTCTTTCATGCCTTAGTGTGTTGGTTAATTTTTGTTTTTGTAGAATAAAGTTCACATTGTGAGCAAGTCTGATTTGAAAACAAACCTGTACATAGCTTTTTCAGTCAGTAACAAGGCAAACAAAAACTCATTGGTAGAAGAGATACAGTATTTTTGAGATGCTTGTTGTAAGCTAGAAAAATTCATGAGCTACTATTGCTGTTCAGTCTTTCAGTCAAGTATTGATGGTTAAGTTTTGATTGGGAGTTGCAAATTTCAGAAAACTTCATTTGCTGTACATTGCTTGCACTTGCAAAATTTTTTGGATTTTTAATGTTCGAAAGTTAGATTTCATTGGGTCAACAGCTTTCCAGTCTGGAAATTGAATGGTCTGCTGCTCAAAATCTTCCTTGTATTCTGAATCAGTGATTTATGTCATTTACTCTTCTCCAGTGTGTCTTAATTTATTTGCCATTCCTGTGTTATTGGGAATCATTGTCACAATTACAAATCAATCAACAGAACAATTCAAGTTGGTTAACATGTTTCCTGTGATGACTTAGAAGTTCAATATTCAATTCAAATTTAAAATCAACTGTAGTAAGCAATTTTGAAAATAGCAAACATTAACTGAATTGTGCATTCATTTAGCTTGCATTAAGTATTCATATTAATTGAGTTTGTGACTGCAGGTCATCAACAGCCTTATGAAAATCCCCTCAGTGACCACTGTTGAGTCCCATCACAGGAAATGTTTCAAGTATCCTTACTCCAATCCTTGTTTGGAAGTTTTTGTTTTAATATTAGTGGTCTAAAATAAGGTAAATTTGCAATGGCCTTTTCTGTAATGATGTTGACGTTTCCTAAAGATAGAAAAAATTTTCTAAAATTTATCAAAATCCATCTTGAAATGAGCAAAATTGAAAACATGGTTCTTTGGTCATAAGTAATTTTTTTTTAATTATTTTGTATGTCTAAAAATTTTCCCTCTTTCCTCTTGCACTTCTGAAGAGGTATTAGCCTCACTGTTGTAAGGCACTGCCATTCAGGGCCTAAACATAGTCATAGCAAATGCATCAGTTGCAAGATTAGTTCATAAAATGTTTTAACTTGGCTTTGTTTGTTGCTGTATTTTCTCTAGAAGAAATCCATAGATTGCTATAATATATAATATCTTAACATTGGCACACTGTTACTGTTTTTGTATGGCGATTCCCCGCCGGGGTCATTGGATAGGCAACAGGTTTAGGTTGGTTGGATTTGTCTAAATTATACTATTAGGGATGGCGCCCTGAAAGGAGATAGTGTTAAGTTACCTCATAAATAGATAAGCCTTAGGAATTTCTTTCTTTCATGCACTCAGCTTTGTTCAGTTTTCATGTCTTCTTGTATCTTTTTCCTCTTTCTTCCTAACTTACTTTTTTATGTGCAGTGTATCCTGTACATAGATTTCACCCTTTTCTAGTGCTTACTAAATGGAGCTTTCTCCTTCTGTTTAAGCATCTTTGCCATGAAAATGGAATCTCTAACCAACTATTACCAAACCATTTAGGTATATTTGTTTTTATTGCAATTTTAAATGCAAAATTTTGATGTTGATATTGTTTTTACAGAAACCCTGTCTGCATGCCAAAGAAGGTCTGGAAGACTATGCAGCATTTGCAGATGGTGAAACGGGCATGCTGGCCACCACACCTCAGACAGCTCAGGCCCTCCCTGACTTGTCTGCCGATATTATTATACATTATGATCCACCTGTGTCTCAAACGTGAGTCTTAATTATTCAGACAAACCTTGTAAGAATGAGATCAACCAGCTTCTCATGAGTTGCTGTGATTTATGTAAAATTCATCACAATTACATCAACAAGTGTGCCATGCATCTTGGTTATTTAGATGGGTTTAAAGTGAAAAGGGGATTAGCCTGCCTCTCATAAGTGAGTCTCGATTATTTAGTGAGTCTAGAAATAGAGTTATTTACCTTCCTTGCATGTGTTTTTCAATTTCACATATACACGGATCAGAATTTCAAATTCTGAGTGAGATCCTTATTTGCCTGTGCAGCCTTCAGAAATGTTGAAGTGTGGCGTAAGATTATGAACAGTTTTGACTCTTTACTTCCTTTCTAGAATGCAAGCTACTGTCTTTTGTCACCTATGTGAAAATGTCCGTAGTTTCAACTTCACAAATTCACTTATTTGGCTATTTTATCTTTTATTACCAAAAGCTGGAAAAATAATTTTTTGCTTTTCAAAACTGGCATTTATATTTCTGAATTGAAGCCGAGTCACTAAGCCATGAGGAGTCAGAGTTCCTTGAGAAGATTTTGAGGTGTATTTAGATATCGGGCTTGTAGAGCCATTTTGATAATCTTTTATGAACTGTCCTCTGGAGTTCATACCGAAGGTAATGGTCTTTCTGTTCATCTTGAATTCTTAGGATTTCTTAACACTTTGACTGCGACGTGCGCCACCGGTGGTACACGGAGGTAATTTTCACAATGCTGCTGACGGACCAGTAATCGCAAATTCGATTTTCATAAATACTTAATCAAAGCTAAATGAAGGCACGATCCAGTTCTTGTTTGGTATTTTCAAAATGGTTTACTACAATTGACTTTAAATTTAAATTTGGCACTAAACTTAATATTTAGTAGTCACAGTCAAAGTGTTAACATGATGTCCCATTCTTGTCCCAATTTTCATTCATATTATAGTATCTGGTGATAGTTTACCTTGACTAATTTACACAAGTTTCAGACTTGAAGTGACAGTTAAACTTCTCAAATACTGTCTTCAATTTTTCATTAAAGGAAAATGAAGCATCTTCTGAAACACTAATTGCATCAAAGTCTAAAACATCAACAAATTTATTATTTGTGTTGATTTACTGGCATGGGCATGATATACAAGTGGACGTGTTGACTTGTGAATGCGCGACTTTACCATGACGTTTTGTTACCAAGAAAAATTTTTAATTCCCTTAAAAAAAATCATTGTTTCGGAAAATTGTTTGTTTTTGCTGGCGATTTTCTTGATAAAGATATATTTGAGGTACTTACTTGACTCATTACTTGGAAGTTATAAAGATACAAATAAAGTTTTGAATTAATGAATAACTGCTTGTTTCTCTCAAATGACAATTAAAATGTTGATGATCGAATAACATGCTGATTTTTGGAATGTTGTTTCATGGCTTTGTGATTCTTCTTTGAATGAGAAAGTACGTGTTGTTGAGATTGAATTCATGTGGAGTAGTAAAGTTTTGGTTAACGGTTGTGAGAGTTTTCTCAGGATAATGACATAAATGATAATAATTGTCACATACTTGCTGATTTCTTAAGTCTTGTTTCACAGTTGTATGATTCTTCTTTGAATTAAAATATGTTGGCAACATAAAGTTTAATTTGAGTTGCATGTTATTGTTGCAGAGTGGTGGCTGAGATGTCTAAACTCTGCTCAACATACTTGCTGTTCCTGAGGCCGACTGAAGTTGGCTTCATTGAGCACCTCCAAGAGAAGGCAAACCTGACGTTTGAAGAGCGCTTCATTCCCTGGGCTCACATTCCTAAACTGCCCAAAATTAAGGTGAGGTGACTCTTCATTTGACAAAGCCCCGTGTCACAGGGGCTAAAATGTGGAGGTAAAAGTCTCCACAACAAAAGTGGAGGTAAATTATACTGTGTTGCTTGAAGGCTGCTGCTTTGTTATGGCACTACAAAACGAGAGTTTATGTTGAGATTTTGCAGTTCAATTCATGTTGAAATTTTTGCTAATTACATGAATTGAACTTATAATTCTCAAATATCTGGTTAGTTATATCATTTGTCTGATTTAGTTTGGTTGCTTGCAGCTGATTCATTTAAAGAATGCTTAGGCACTAGTCTGTTCAACGTATTTCATTTACATACACCTCACCGATGTTGCTTGTGTTGCAGCTGCAGACGTGGTACAAGACTTTCCACAGCCTAAACCTGACCAGCAAAGCCTCGTACAAAGCTTACCTGGATTCCGTTCGAGATCACGAACTGAAAGACTTCTTCAACATGGAAGATATTTTGTTGCGAGAGGTGAGTCTATATTGTGGAGGGCCTTGTGGTGAGATGAGTGAATATTATGGAGGTCATTGTGGTGAGATGAGTGAATGTTATGGAGGGCCTTGTGGTGAGATGAGTGAATGTTATGGAGGGCCTTGTGGTGAGGAGTGAATGTTATGGAGGTCATTGTGGTGAGATGAGTGAATGTTATGGAGGTCATTGTGGTGAGATGAGTGAATGTTATGGAGGGCCTTGTGGTGAGATGAGTGAATGTTATGGAGGGCCTTGTGGTGAGATAAGTGAATGTTATGGAGGTCATTGTGTTCAGAAAGGGTTGTTTTTATGGAGGGTCTTGTTCTGTGAGGAGTGAGTTATGGACGGCATTGTGTAGAGATAGGCGAGTCTTTCTTGTGAAGGATATTGTGTTGACAGGAAGACAGTCTTTAATATAAAGGAAAAATTCTGTGTCTGTTGGAAAGGTGGGTCTTTGTATTGGAGTATTTATTGTTGAGATAGGCGAGTGCAGCTCTGTACTTTCTCTTCATAAATGATATCGTTGCATCATTGTTAGTGTTTTAAGGCCTAAAACACTCCTTGTTGGGAAATAAAATATTACTGTTTGAGGAATTTTTGTGAAGTTCATTTTCCATGTTTTGTTTAACAGAGCTAAGATTACAAGAACATTTCGTTTCAGTGATAACACCCACCGTGAATGCATGTAGAAAAGGATTCCTGCAAGGCTGATGGTTGCAACTCGTGAATGGAGAGCAAAAGAGCTTTCTCTTGTATCGTGATTTGCTGTTATATATTAGCGGCCACCTTGTGTCATGAGAGTCAGTGGCGCCCACTCAACTATCTCACATTGGATACTCCTAATTCTGTGTGTCAAAATAGAAAATTTTTAATTCTTAACTTTAGTATTAGGTATCCTACCAGATGTCTTCTTGGCTCGATTGCTTATTGTACTTAAGAGGTAAATTCCATTGAACTTGTCAAATAAGTTTTTGTTAGCCATAAGTGGTAAAGTTATTGCTAACTATTTAAGGCAAAGAAACAAAACATGAATATAGGTCATTAATTGGCTAAAGGAGGTGTCTCCAATTCTTTATCAAATTATCTTACTGCTTTAGAGTACCATTCCCTACTAAAACAGTGTTGAAGTTGACAACAGGTCTCGAAAGAAATGCCTTTTCTCTATTTTGAACCTTTTTATTGACGTGTAAACCTATGGTTAACGTGTATTTTGTTTCTAGCATTTTCCCCGCTAATTCGAAAGTTTCCTGCAGGTTGCTGATGGATTCTGCCTAGCCATACCCCCCTACTACAAAGTTGTGAAGGAAACGCCTCGTCACGAGCTGCAACTCAAGGCCAAGGAACTGAAACGCGCGCAGCCGCTGCCTGTTAACGCGCCCGTCATTCAGACTAACTTTAAACGCCTCGTGCGGCAGCACGACAGCGATTACCAAGCGCGAAAGGAACTCAAGAGGCTCAACAAGAAGAAGACGCTCGTGGCAGGCGACAAAAATACTAGCTGGGTGTTTTCTGAGGGCGTTGTGTATAACCCTGATGGTACCATCAGGGTCTCTCGGGATCCTGAATTGAAGCGCACCATCGTTAAGAAGAGGCTACGCGTCAGCAAGGCCAAAATGACCGCTCTCAAAAAACAGATAGACAGTATCCCTGGAATGAAAAAGAAGAAGTTGCTACTCAAGAAGATGAAGAGAAATCGTTGAATATAGATTGGATTTTTTTTGTAGTAAACTGACTGAAATGGCCTGCTGTTTCTGTTTCCATGCTGTTGGTTTTTATTGTAGTTCACGTATGTCGTGCATTGCAGCCTAAGTTTGCTCAACTAGTTTTTAAATTGTTTCGCAGATCGTGATGGGATCACATTATTTTACCATCTCTTTTCCCTTTCAAAATAATCGGTTGATGAGGAGTCTCGTTATGAAGACGAGTTAGTTACAAGTAATGTGAGACAGAATGCGTTGCCGTGCCCTCAGGGGGATGCTGGAGACGTTCTGGCATCTAGGGGAGGAGCTACGTTCCCCGGGTGTGCCCTGAGTAGCTTGTGAACTCCGCAGTGAAGAACCCGTATCTGTGCTTTAATGTTGAACACCCCTCATCATCATCATTATTATTATTGTGAAGTCTGTTTATGCATTTTGCATGGTAGTCTTTCCTTCGTATTAGGTCGAGTTGTCGTTTGGGTGTCCATTTTTAAAGACTATTCTAATTTGCAGAAGAGTATTGTTAGACACTGACAAAAGTCTAGTTAACTGTGAGCGTCAAGCAAAAATGTACTAAGTAGGTATGGATTGAAGTTTAAAACATTACTCATTGCTTGTTTTTACTGATATAATCCACAATGTTATATGAACCATAGATGTCTTTAAGCCCAATTGCTAATCAGCATTTTCCATGTGGTATGCTGATTCATTGCATGAGAGTACGTGAGAATTGACTTTTTTTTTTTTTTTTTT
>JACJUY010000566.1:141567-162970 GCA_014220935.1 Platorchestia sp. MABIK | reverse complement strand
TTTTTTTTTTTTTTTTTTGGCGCTCAAATTTTCAAGGCACAGCTACCTGATTATCCATGGTACTCCTGATGTCGCACCTGTGCATAAGCTTTGCAATAATTCGGTACTTGGTTCAACATTGGACTTAAGGAAAAACTGAATAGAAATTCTGAGAACGCGGCAGTGGGCAAACGTGGCGATGGTGTTGGGGCGACACATAGAAGTGTATAACCTAATGAACTGCGATCAACACATGTTCTGATTGCAAAACTTTAGTTTTCTTTGTTAATGACTCATTCTAAGGGATATAAAACTTCGCCTTTATTTTTCTGTTGCTGAGGTTACACGCAGAAAAGATCAATGAAAGACTCATCCTCGTGCCTAAAACTTGACGTCGTCAAAGTCTTTCATTATTATTATTGGAATTGATATTGAAGTTTTAATCCCGGTGAAGTATTGCTTACATCAATTGAAAAGGAATGAGAGGAAAAGACATATTGGCAAATTTTTTACTAACATTTTACTTATATTTAATCGATTTGTGTTGTCATGGTTCTTGGTATATCCATGAAAATATTTAATCATTTTAACTGACAAATTTCAAGCCTTTCCATATTCTGAACATTTGTAGTGGAATGTGTGTGAATTACTCTTGTATTAATACTTTCAGCATCAAACAGAAATGCCCACTGTGTTCTAATTTTGTTGAAGAATTTTTTTGATGGCTTAAACTGCTGTTGGACTTCAAATGTTTGAAAGGATAAAGTTAGGCTTGCTATGATTTCGTATTTGATGCACTTAGCTAATTCATGAGCATTCTTGAATAGCAAATTGTATTGTCTCTTGGGAATATCAGGCTGAAATCTCTTCTGATTACCCCGCAGTAGGATACAACTATTGTATCTATGGGAATTAGTGCTCCAAGGGGAAAATGTGAGGTCCTGAGCTGAGAGTTAGGTAGGCCTTCTTTTTGTTGAAATAAAAGGTTCTTTGTTTTGTTAAGGACCATTTTTTCGGTTCACTGCTGTCCTGTTATTCAGCACCTCTATCTTTCTTCTTCAACTTCTATCTTGTTTGATAACCATATCATAACACATTTTATCTTACTGTTTCTATGCGCGCGTGATCCCTTGCAGGAACACCCTTTGTGCATAGATTCCACGTTCCCTCAACTCTTCCGAATGATGCCTTCATCTTTCCTCTCTTTGAACATCTTTGTAGTGGTAAAGGGAGGCTAAAACTAATTTATAATCAATCTGTCCTCTGATTATTTCTCCATCAGCTGAAGCAGTGAACATTTACTGAAAGTTATGCGTTTATTATGAGTGTGAGTTAGTCTAGGAAGAATGTATCGACTTTTCTACTTAAATTTGTTGCTTCTGAGCGCGTTGGGCGCGAAGTGTGCAGTGGAGCAGCAACACGGCGGCTACAGCGATCTGCTCTCTTCCGCGGTGTCCCGTTTCCTGAACCAAATCTTGCCCGTTTCCGACCATGGTGGCTGGTCAGTCCTAATATTTGTTATTTATTATAAGGTTCATTTCCAGGGTCGATCTTCAAACCAGCCACGTCTTGGCAGACGTTAATTGTTGCGGATTGATACCATGATTTTGAGTCATTCCGAGCATTTTTTTCGTAAGTTTAGTAAAGATGGCTATTAGAATAGATACGTTGAAGAAGCATTCAGTTGTGGTTGTTTCTAGCCCTAATTTTTGCTCAATGATGGATTTGGCAGAAGAAAAAAGCATTACTTTGAAATCGGAAAATTTCTTAGCAGAAAAATACAATTGCAAAAAAATAACAGATCGAAGGGGAAGCGGGAAAAACTATTTTGCTGGTTATGCTATGTTTAAATGAAATTCTTTGGATAGTGATTGTACTTTATTTTTTCCATAGTACGATTGTGTAAGTATACTACAAATTTTAATTGTTTATTTCTAGAGGCAATTTCTTTTTCAATCTATATGCTACTGTAAAACCTACCAATAAAGCACTATTATAGCAAGGTCAAAAAATGTTACTAGGAAGCTTGTTCATGCGATATAGTCCGAGTAACTGAATCGCTAGCAAACCCATGTTACTACTACTATTACTGCCTTGATGTTGACGTGCGTTGAACTGCCTTTGTGACGATGTTCTGTGTGTGCAGGGAAGAGATACTCGGCCATGACACCACGAAGCCTGCACAGCCTGGTCCTTGCACTGTGGACGTCCGTCACGCCAGCCAACTCTCTCAACAAGAGTTTCTGAGCAGGTGAGGCCCGGTTGCTGCGAACATTTCTAATCTCGACTTTTTCGTGCAATGACATTGCTCTAAGCGTTACTGTACAAGATTATTTAGTTCACATGTAGCGAGTTACGTCACTTTAGTGAAGTGGTTCTTAGCACGTTGACTATGTGTTAGGACAAATGTTTACCTCTAGGTAAATTGGTAAATTGCTCATTTGCAAACCTGCATAAATGAATAACATTTCAATTATTTTTCTTCCTTTTCAAAATTGATTATAGCGTTTGAGGTAAAATATGAGCATGCGTGTGTATTTTTCTCACTTTTTAGACAGGAAAAGAATGGGTTAGAGTAGTACAGTTGGTTTTTCAATTCTGCTACTCACAACCTAACCGTACCAACCGTAGTAACCATACAAACGTAGTCAACGTGTTACTCTGAACCCCCAGGTTCCATACATGCATTCATCGAACTCTTTGTAGTTGGAAAAATAAAATGTGTTTTTTATTCAAATTGAAAAGATGTGTATTTAACTATATACTGTATTAGTGCACAAACTGTACCATGCCGAACCCAGGTTAAAAACCAAAGCAGTTTAGTGGTTGTGCAACCTCTTGTACCGCTGATCATTTCGTACTAGTACTTATTATAAATAGGAGGGGAGTGAGCAATATTGTTAAGTTTCGTGCTAAAATAGATGGCAAGTGTCATTACTGTGAGGTAGCCGTTATCAAAGCAACTGTTCAGTAGTTGATAAATGTTTGAAATTTGTCTAAGTAACATTGTGAAGTTATCACTCAAAGTACAACTGATTTGTTCAAGCCAGGAGTGTTGTATGGTAGCGGTTGTGATTCTTTAAACCTAGTACCTCTTGAATTGTGGGAGTATCACCCAAACATTTCTGATTTCCGCTCTTAGTCGTGCAGTGACATTGCTCTAACAAGAGATGGTGCAAGATTATTTAGTTCACGTGTAGCCAGTTGCGTATTACTGAGATTTTCGTGCTCTCTTCATTGTTCAATTTTTATCTTGTTTCCTAACCTTCCTTCTTAACTTTCTGTCTCTGTGTGCACGGAATCCTGTGCGTGAACACACCTTGTGCATAGATTCTGTGTTCTTTTAACTCCAAAGTAAATGGTACCTTCATCCTTCCTCTCAGTGAACATTTTGCTGTGGTAAGGGTGCTAAAACTTCAACTTAAATTCAATCGTGCTCTTTACACAGGTATGCGTACAGCGCTCCTGTGGTTATCACCGGGGCTTCTGACAACGAGGTGAGCGTCACAGTTTGTGGTGAGTGGTAACTGGTCAGTTGTCTGGAGGTGTGGCAAAAAATTATACGCTTTATGCATCACAAAATATTTGATCTGTCGCTTTTTGCCGTTATATACCTCAAAATTGCAACTATCCCGCCACACGGCAATAACGGAAATGATATTTGCCCTATTTGTAGAAATAACGAACTGGGGATTATCGAATACACCGATGAAACGTTTTTGTAGCGTCTTCGGTGGTGAAACGTCCTATCTAATAATAAAAATAATGTCATTTTCTGCCTAGTTTTTGTTCCTTTCCATGCTTGTGACATTGCGTAGATGTTTCATTTTGCGATTCGATTTAGTGCCTTCTAGTGCAGTTTATTGTTGATTATAAGCAGTTTAAATATAAATGCTGTTTTTAGTATTAAATTGTGTGGACCCTGTCAATAGAAAATGGTCTTTCTTCTGAACTCCATTGTGTCTGAATTAAATGTCAACCATAAGGAGCTTGGAGTTAGTAAGAAAAGGAAATTTTTGTAATACAATGGATCTGAAATCATCTCCTTACGATTGGTGGTCTTTTGAATAATCCAAATATTCAAATTAGGTAGTATTTTCAAGCCCCACCCTGAAAGCAGTAACAATTTAAGCGTAAATTCTAACTTGGTGCAAGTATGTAATTCATAATTTACGAGCTGATGGCAAAAAATGAAACAAATTTAAATAGTGAGCAGTTGAAGTATGAGTATCAAATAATTCGTAATTCACGAATTAATAACAGAGAAAACGGTGCATAAATTATGCAATAAGTTAGGCCATTTCTTCTATTCCAGGAATTTAAGAGACTAACCAGCCGCCCCTCGCTGCTGTCAAAGCTTGGCCACAGTGAAGTGCGTCTGAGCTCCGCCAACACCTACAGCTACGAGAAACGTGACGTGACATTCAGCAGCTACTGCTCTAATTACATACAGCCTCAGCGCCTCGATACTCTCGCTAATGGTGGGTGGCGGTGCAGCGTCCTAACCAATATTGCGGAGTTTGTTGCACACGATCAAACTTTTGAGCTGTGTTGAGCATTTGTATGCAATGAAGCAGACCAAAGAGGTCCTGAGCTGAGAGTTAGGCAGGACTTCTTTTTGTTGACATAAAATGTTTTTTATTTTGTTATGGACCATCTTTTATTCAGTTCACTGCCGTTCTGTTTTTCAACACCTACTACTTTCTTCTTAAACTTTTATCATGTTTCACGAACTTCTTTCTTTTTCTGTGCACCTTGTTCACAGATTCCGCGTTATCTTAACTTTTTACTAAATAGTGCCTCCATCCTTTTTTTTTCTTTGGAACGCCTTTGTTGCGGTTAGGGAGGCTTAAACTAACATCTAATCTAATCTGACCAAAGTAGCGATGTCTCCATGGCTGTATTAAACCTGTCTTGTACGGGTGATAAATATTTAAACCCCTTCAACAATTATTTTCAATTTTTTTCAGTCTATGGAGTGTGGTGTTAGAAATGGCGTCTTGAGAAACTAATTTGTGATAAAATGGCTTTGCAAAAATATCTTGGTATAATTTTTCACTGTCTAATGATTTTTTAGTATTCCTGCCTCCCAAAGCAATATTCGAGAATGAATGACCCAGCATATTATGAAACTTGAGAGTTATCTCTCGGTTTAATTCACAAGGGTTTTCAAGAAGTTTGAATAATTCAATTTATTCTAACATTATTAGTGATACAGAATTCTTTAGCTTACCCTCGATTCTACAACAGTAAATAAAAATCTGTTTAGTTTTGGTGCAGTGCGTCTTGGTTTCATTTATTTTTCACCAATTTGTCATTTCAACAATTTATTGTTTGGCCTCCAGCTTTGTGATTCCTTTATTTTCATCTCGTAATTCATTAGGTAGAAAAGTTTTTTTTTAGTGGATACCTTTAGGTTTAGATTAGCCATGTCCAGATTTCCCAATTTGTACTACGTGGCCGAAATTTGGACATCACCACTTTAAATTTAAAAGTAGCAGTTAAAAAATAAGGCTTCCAGTATAAACATTTAAAAATAATCATATGTTTGAATCCTTGAAGTGTATCTTTCTTCTATGAAAATTTGGTAGTATGTCCCGTTCACAGAAGCGTTCTTTTTTCTGCAGAAACATTTTACTTGTTTGGTGACCACTCGGACCCTGACTGGCTATCGCTGATGGACCACTACAACATCCCGCCCTACTCCCTGCCTGGCCACTCCGCCATGCTCAGCTTTGGTATCGCCGGTCCCGGCTCTGGAGTGCCTTTCCACTTCCACGGGCCTGGTGAGGCTTGGGTTTTGCGTGCCGCACTACACCGAACATAATGCCGAAGTGTTTGTGAACGCCTGATTTGTGAAATGATGAGCTATTTGCTTGCTTGTGTGCATAGTCAAGTCTTCATAATTCTCCTGCAAATTATGAAATATTTAGAGCGCTGGTATTTTGTCTTTGGTCAGTTTTGAGGATTTAATTTGCTAAGTTCACGTTCGTAGCAGTTGCGCGGTCGACGTGGTCAAGTTGATTGAACTGTAAAGTTCTATACGTTTTTGAATAAAATATTAGACGACTGTTCATCTGTAATTGTCGCATGAAAATGTCAATGTCAGGAAATGATCTAAATTTATTGTAAAAGAGTTCTTTTCATCAATCGTTCATTTTTAAAAATGTGTTTCTATACCTCAAATCAATGGCAAGATAGGCCAAAATTTACTTTAATGTGCGTTTTAAATATAAGACTTTGTTCAATAGTAGAGTTGATAGTGACTCGCAAGTTGCGACAAATAATTGAACTGAACAGGCCTTTGAATATGGGCTAATAAGAGAAAATATGTAGAGTGAGACATAGCTGTGACAGCTACATTTGCTTTGTGTTTTTTCGTTGTTGCTGATGCTGAAACCTCAGCTATTTTCTGTATTTTACTGATTTTCCTCAAATAATGGTTAGTAGTATATTTGAGGGCTATTTAAAGATCTTGGAGAATTTTCCTAGACTTGTTCAACTCCTGATAGTTTGGTAACTATTGCTAATATGTTGAACTTAGAACCGTTCAACACAATGTCAGATAGTGTCAGCTTTCCATTCTCGTCTATTAAGTGACATCATGTATGCTTCATACTTTGATGAACACTTTAACGCCGTCATCGCTTGGCATGCAGGTTTTGCGGAGACATTGTGGGGACGCAAACGTTGGTTTCTCGCTCCTCCCGAGTCTGTGCCGGTGTTCAACCCCAACAGGACTACTCTGCAGTGGCTGCTAGAGGACTATCCTCGCTCTCCGCCTCTACAGGGGATGCTGGAGTGTACCCTCAACCCTGGCGAGGTGAGGCTTCGTTTTAGGTCTCCCTCCTGATGATGTGAGGTCTTGGTTAGGTGAGGCTTTTGCTGAATGTTATATAGGTCTACATTTTGTTGAAATGAATTAGAGCTTTGTTACGGACTATTTTTATCAGTTCGGCCTGTTGATCAGCGCCTACTGCTTTCTTCTTTAACTTTTACTTTGTTTTACAAAGTTTGCTTAATTGACTGTTCCTATGCACAGGGGTTCTCGTGTGGGAATGCACCTTCTGCATAGAATCCGTGATCTCAAACTTCATGCTAAATGGTGCCTTCTCCCTTCCTCTCTTCGGAACGCATTTGCTCTGGTTAGGAAAGCTGAAACTAAATTATCTTATCATGTTTGGACCATCTTTTGTATTCACTGCTGTTCATCTTAAATTAAACACAAAATACTTTCTTTTTCAACTTTTCATGGTGTTCCAATATCTTCTTTGAATCCTGCCGCTTCTATGCTCAGGGTGTGGGGGATAAGGAGTGAACAACGTTAAGACAGAGTGTTGTGACTGAGGAATAATTCATTCCTTGTTCCCTTCTTTCTATACTGAATGGTACCTGCCTCTTTCCTCTCTTGGACTGCACTTGGACCTCTTTATTCCAAGATCTTTCCGAACCTAAAATTCATTTTTGGTAAAGACTGTTGCGCATCTAGTGACGCTATATTATTTGTCAAGTCAGTAAACCTTTGTTTTCGCCAATTCTTCTTTTTATATTGAACGAAATTATAGTTGAATGATAGAACTACCTTAGAATATTTATCTGATAGAATATTTCAATCCGATCTGCAAATCGATGCATTTTCTATTCATTAACAGTAAAATATAACTGTTGTATCACTCATTTCCCTTCCAAGAGGGAAATAAAAGATCCTGAGCTGAAACCTAGATAGGCTTTTCTTTTGTTGAAAGAGAAAATTTTTTATTTATCACCATTTTATTTATTTATTGCAGTTCCGCTTTTCAGCACCCCTAATTTTCTTCTTCAATTTCAATGTTTCATCAACTTCTTAACGTACTGTTTCTATGCGTAGGGAATCTTGTGTGTGAACACATGTTAAGCATAAATTCGCCGTTCCCGTAACGCCCTCGCTTTTTTCTTTGAGGAACACTTTTCGGGTGGTTAGGGAGGCTTGAACTAACTAATGTATGACTTAATCCACCAGTTCTATTATATCAGCACATAGTTTAGCGTATTACTCACACACGAGGGGTATTTTATTCATATTTTAGTGATTTTCTATCGCATTCATTACAAGTATAACTTGAAATTCACTTTAAAAGAAAGGTCTTTTTTTTGCAAGTTGATATACTTCCCCGACCGTTGGTGGCACGCTACGCTGAACATCGATGTCTGCGTCTTCATGTCCACGTTCCTCAGTCCTTGAAGGAGCTTTGCTATCGCATTTCCGTCCAGCTTCGCTTGCTGACTGCGGTTTTTGCTCTTCCGTTCTCATTCCAAACTTCGGTGAGCAGTCAACTAAATGTGTTTACCTCTATGCCGGTGCACCGAAGGGCATTACTGTTGTGTGACTAGTCATTGTTTTTACCGAATTCCAAAAATACTTTCATTTTAGCTGTTACAACGTTATTCGTAATACACTTCAGATGATGCATTTTAATCACGTTTTTGTCATGCAGTAAGGTTAGATAATCATGTGTAATTGTTCAATGCCGATGCTGGAACTTCTATTTCAAGTTGCCATTCGGTTATATTCGGTTAATTACAGTTTCGGAAACTTTGAGTGCTCCATTTAAAACATTTATTGTTGGAGAAATTATGAGTTTTTGAGGAATTCCTTTGAAATTAGTGTTACGCGTGTACTGATGGTGTGATCCGTGTGAGCTATTTATATTTTTTCAAATAAGTTTATTGTTGGGGTTAGGACTTAATCGTGAGTGCAATTTTTAGGGTTTTTCTACTAGAAATGATTATCGTTTTGTTTTAAACAGGCTACCACTTGGCAGTTTCAGAAAAATATTTATTTAGAATGTACCTGATATTACTGCGAAATCTTTCATTCCTGCTCTCGGTAGTCATTGTAAACTTGCCTGCCGGCTTGGTTTAACAGTATTTTTTAAGTACCCCAGCAATGTGAAAATAGAGTATAAACTATTTTTAGGTTTTATAGTTAATTTGTCCTAGCAGTGCTGATTTTGAAATAACTTTTTTTTGCTCAAAAAATAATTTTTGGCGGGGGCGGAGAACATATGAATGACTATACCTGATTATATTTCGAGTTGAATTAATTTCTCTTCCTTCAAAGCATTAGTTTAAATTACAGCAATCATTGTTCATTGACGTCATTTGTTTCAGATGTCTCTGATAGCGTCTATCCTAGCATCATTTTGAATGATGGAAATATCAAAAAGGAAAAAATGTATTTATTTTTTTGTGTGAGAGTTTCTGCTATTTTGGGATGAGTTTGGGGTACTATACACTTGAAATGACAAGGGCAGCGAATTATTTGTAAACTTAAATTCATTATCTCTAGATTATATCATTACTACTTAAATGATTTTATACTATTACAACGAAGCAAAATAACTTATTAATTTATAACAGCAGTTCTTGACCATGAATCTCTAAGATAATACAGTGAGGGGTACTAAACTCCAAATGCAATCAATCATCTGTGAACTGCAATGCCTTTTCCGCAAGCTATGGCATGACGTCTAGTATACGAGTGTAACTGTATCACTCTCGTAAAAGAGGGTGCCTTCTCACCTAATGATGATTCATGTCAAAAGAGTCTTTGTACTTGAAATTTTTTTTATTCACGTTTGTTATTTGTTTACAAATTCTTGTGTATAATAGTGAAATTTGCGTTCCAATTCCATTCAGTATGACGTCAACAGGAACATTAGCACGTTGTGATACTTATCATTTCTATAGAAGGAAGGATTTGAGCAAGCTCTCGAAAAATAGATTAAAACCTCTATGCAGAAGGTATACTTTTATAAAAAATTAAACGTTGACTTACTGGAAGGTATATTTCAAATTAATTCCGAAAAGAGTTAAAAGTATCAGGGTTAATCATTCTCTGCTTAAATGTAATGGGAAGCATTTTCTGCGTGTAACTTTTAATAAACGGCATTCTATAAATCCTTTTTGATTCATTGAATTCTCACAACTTTTCCAAAACATCAGACATTTTTGACGAAACGATGTTTGAAAATCAAGTCGAAATAGGTTTTGCAGGTCTACTTTTCTCAACACACCTTTACTTGGTAACTTGAAAGATTAATAGGCAAACATGCATTCAACATAGAATAGTTTAACAAACATTCTTTCATCCAAAAGTACCTTGGGTATTATAAATAGACATCGTGGCCGAGAGTAATATTATCCAATGATGCGTGTCGATCGTAAAAAAATAAGAGGAAAAATAAGGATCTCCTTTGACGCTTGATTAGTGACCTCATACAAATCGTGATCAATAATATTATTAATTTTACAAAATTGCTCGAAAGAGTTTCGAAAATAAAATTTCATACAACCGAAATATGTTCATAAAGTTGTGCATGAATATTGAATCACGTAACATGTACGTTGAAAAATTTTTAATTACACTTTCAAACAGCAAAAACTATGCACTTAGATGGCTCATTCATTAGAATTTTTCTGATGACATGGAAACTATTTTGCCTGAATAATATATGAATGTGCGTACAGTTTTCGAATTTTTAAATGCAATTATAACATCAACTTTTTAAGTTCAATTTTTTATTCGTGACGAATTTTGTCAAAAAGCTGAGTTTTCGTAAATACAAGCTACTTGTCTATCACTTTTGCACTTGATCAAACATGGTCGTAACCTAATCGTCAGATCTCAACAAACGCCATTTGAGTACAATCGACAGAGTAGCATCAGCAAGGAAAAAATACGAGGATAGTACTTTGAAAATGAAAAACAGACAACTTTTAAAACCCGATAATAGACTCCTACAATAATGACAACTATGAGTTGGTAAGGATAACATGAAAGAAGCGGGAAGGCACCAAGCCATAATGACGAGAACCCACTCTAGCTTCATACCTCCTTTGCTGGTGGATGGACTCCAAGGCAGCTCTCGAATGGAGTAGTCCCTGATACCTTCAGGAACGTCTTGTGCGCCAAATTTCTTCAAGGGCCAGATTTAAGATGACGCTCAGCTTTGTCTCATCACAGGCTATCAGATTCCGTTGTATGAGGAAACGGCAATGGTTTCATTCAAATTATATCAACGAAAATAAAAATGTTGGAATTCCCAGTTGAAGTAAAAAAGAATAGTCACAAAACTAAGTAAACTTGAAATATTAAATGGAGTGGAGGACTCGGTAGGAATCTATGCAAAAGGCCACTCACACAACAGCTTATCATTTAAAGTAACTAATAAATAAACGTTTTCTCCGAAAGCATAATAAAAAATAAGCCGTATAAATTCTAATGACATCACCTGTAAATTCTACAAGCAGCTCACGTTTGCACTCTATGTTCATTTGAAATCTTCGAGTAAATCTCATTTTACAATTTTAGCTTTCATTTCATGAGGCATTTCATGGATGTTGGCACGAGCGCAGTCCATACAGAAGCGCTTGGCATAGAAGACGCTGCACTGGGCGCCTTGACACACGCTCTCGCCGCACGCGGTGCAGTGGCTCCCCAGCACCACGAAACTGTCCGCCGCTCCACCACTACAGCTAAACGGGTTCTGGATGACGTAACAGTCCTCGAGGAAGACTATGTTTCGGAGGAAGCGAGGGGAGCGTCCGAAGTAAGCGTAATGCTCAGACATGTTGCACTGATGACACGAGAAAGTTCCACCGTCTGGGTCTGGTTTTGTTCTCTCATTTTCTTCCGTCTCCGGCATCATAAATAAAATTAAATCAAACTCGAAAAGGAAGTGCAGTAAATACTGCAAATTTTTGGATTAACAGTTTCTGCAAAGTTATCAATGGCTAATTATTTAAATTATTCAAAAATTTGGTTTAAATTGTTCCTAAAATCCTATGCAATTACTGTGAATAGATTTTGAAAGATGTTGAAAGAGACCCATGGTTTCCAAAAGTATTTTCTAACGCTTTCTCCCATCGGATTAGTCAGCTTTGAATTGAAAACGAGGTACACTAAAAAAATTAGTTTGACCAAAAATAATCGTTTTCATCATACATAAGGGCATATACCACAGAGCTTGCATGAGCAACTAAACCAGTATTTCAAATAAATAAATAAAATAAACATGAACCTGCGTTCTTACACAATAGATCACAGCCAGCCTAAAAATTACACCAGAGAACATTTTCAATTAAAATAAAGAAAATGAAAATAGGTGGCATGAAATAACTATTCTGTGGTAATTACTGTTTTTTTTCATAAGAAGGAAGTCGGAAAAGTGGCAAGAGAACAAAGTAATTTGTTTAAACATTGGGGAGTACACATCAACAAAATTGGGGCTAAAAATGAAGTGGCATGCTTATGATATGGATGGCAAATTCTCCCTACAACAAGCCCTAAAAATTAGATAATGGCTTTAGCCTCCAAAAAAGGCATTCTTTAGAGAGGGAGGGACTATTTAGTACGGACTTGAAAGGGAATGCAGAATCTATGCACAAGATGCATAAAAACCGTTAGTTGAGAAAGAAGTTTATGAAGAAAGTAGTACGTGCTGAAAAACAGGACAGCCGTAAACTGAAAAAGTGGGCCTTTAGCAAAACAAACAAAAAAAAACTTTTATATCAAGAAAAAGAAGGCCTACCTAACTCTCAGCTCATTACCTCACATTTTCCCCTTGGAAATGCTAATTCCCATACATACAATAGTAGTACCTCCTTAGGGGACATGCATTTAAGAACTTCTCATGAACAACAAATATGGCTTCAGAGAGCATTTGTAAAAATTGTATACAAAAAATTTACTCCTTAAATGGGATCTGAAACTATTAATAAAATGCTTTCCATAGCACTCATGCAAATGAATTAGACTTACAAAAATGCCCTTATGATATTGAAGAGATGATACACCAGCAAGAACATTTATGTTATACATGTACATATATATATATTAGATAGCATCAAGGGAAACTCGTAAAAATCAAATTATACAGCACGATATAGTCACATAACAGCAATCAGTAGCCTAAAAATCCAAATTTGGTACCCACAGTTATGAGCTACAAAACAATCCAACCTCTCTTCAAATTTTTCTTCAATACTCCAAACAAATATCATTTAGGTGCCTCAATAGGCCACCAAGCTGGTTTGAAAGTGGAGACAGAGACATCGCACACAGAAAGCCCGTCTTTATCTGCAAGGCATTCCGAGACCCTGAGGAGCGCTATGCCATGTGCTCCCTGCTGCGCACGCATGCGTCCCACGCTTTTCCCTTTGCTGTTGACTACGCTCGTCTCTATGGGCACAGGAGAGGAAGGCTTGGAGCTGAACACCACAGGCATGTAGCGCTTCCTCACCACGCCTGTGTGGAACACCCGAGCCGTTAATTCTTGGCCGATGTAACAGCCCTTGTGGAAACTCACGCCATGCAGGTAGTCCACGTTGGCTTCCAAAGGCATCACATCACCTGGAGGCAGCTCAGAAGGCCCTTCTGCCACACCAAGCTTATATCTAAGATTTGTGAAAGTATCCATATCACTGTTGGTTAGTCCTTTCACTATATCGTTAGGATCGCAATTATCCGGTAAAATAAGTTTGTGACCCAAGTATGGCATTCTAGGGTCTCTCACAACTATTGAATCAGAAATGTCATCTCCTAATTTAAGCACACGCTTAGAATCCTCTCTAGGATTCAAATACAGACATTCCAAATCTTCTTTCCTTATTGATGTCACGTCTAAAGAAGGCTCAAACAGAACCCAACATTTTTTATCTTCAACTGTGTTGATATTAATTTTCTTTCTCAATCTGTACATTTTCAAATGCCGCTCCAATTGCTCCAATAACTTTAAGTCTACCTCAATGAGGTAATCCTCATCAGATTTTTCACCAGTTGCATTCTCTCTGTTATTGTAAATGATGACATCGTGGAGCACTCTGCCTTGAGAGTTGAGGACCATGGCATACATGCTACGAGCACCCTCTCTCAGATGGGTCACGTCATTTGTGATGAGGCCTTGCAAAAATTCGCCTGCTTCACTGCCCTGCACCTGCAGAAGTCCACGATCCGTTCTTCTGACGCAGTGCAGCTGTCGTATTGCATTGTGAAGAGAACTATGTGTAACATTTGTTTTTTCTGCTAAACACCTACTGTATTGTGCTATCCTTGGTAATCGTTGTAAAAGAAAGCATAAAGCCATTTAGAATAAATACAAGACCTAGGCTTGAATTGTAATCTGCAAATCTGATGAAATGAAAAATAAATTCTTAACAACTAAAATACGTATCAAAGTACTAGTTTGAAAATGTTTATACATGGGATCATCTACAGCACACATCTAATACAGTCATCTCTTCCCAAGTTATGAGAATTTGAAAATATATGCAGTAGTTCCCACCTCTTCAAGGAATGCCTAGTACTCTTATTATAATATTTATTAGTTCAAGATTCCCTCATCACAACACAGACAATTTGAAGTGAGCAAAGAGAAGAAACTTTTAGTATGGACTGCAGAAAAAGGGGGATCTGCCTACAAGGTGTGTTTCTATACAGGATGCCATGCACATACAAACAGTTGGGATGGGGAAAAAAATATTAAGAGAAAGAAAATTTCAAGAGGAGATAGAAAATGCATTAAAACTGAGAGAAAGAAAGTTTACACTAAAGACTAGAAGTCTTTCTATAGCTGAAGTAACCTAGCAATATCTCCTGAGAGCCCCAGTCCCCATGGCATGGGATAAACAAGCCTAACCTTTTTACCTATCTTATGCCTCTTGAGGGGTACTTTCTTACATTTTGAAACTCCAAAATAAAGCCAGATTAAGCAGCATATACACGTGTTGTAGCCTTTGCAATATAACTGCATTTTACTTTATGACCTCTACAGCATGACTGCAACAGTAGGACTTTTTGCTAATCAAACAATGTCTGAAAAAACCTCTAACAAAGTTGATAATATCCTCAATTTTAAACAGCGGTAATTTTTAAGAATATTACATACTGCGTATTGGTACAACTGTACATGTGGCTGCACAAGAGCCACAAGATTTCAATAAAAGCATTTTTCTGATTGCCAGAAAATAAATTTCATGGGCTGTCATTTATTCAAACATTGTCAAACCAAATATCTATGAACTAAAAAGTGTCATAAAACCAGACTAGCATGAGCTGAGAGTATGTCTAAAAAATATGAATAGTTTGATATTTCAGTGCAATTACGATGTAACAACGTATAAAGAAGTACACTTATCTATTGAACTTGGGCACATATATTGAGCAAATTTCCAACAACTGTAACTATTTTGTGGGAGAATTTCATTTTAACTAACCCTCAACAATATTTACAACGTTATTTGTGAGTTTTTAGATTAGATTAGATGTTAGTTTGAGCCTCCCTAACTGCAAAAAAGATGTTCCAAAGAGAGGAAGGCGCCACTTAGTATGGACTTCAGGAAACACGGAATCTATGCACATGGTGCATAGAAACAGTAAGTTGAGGAAGAAGTACATGAAATTAGATAAAGTTGAAGCAGATCAATGTAGGTGCTGAAAAACAGGTCAGCAGTGAACCAAAAAAGATGGTCCTTAACATGAAAACATTCTGTTTCAACAAAAAGGCCTACCTAACTCTCGGCTCTGGACCTCTCATTTTCCTCTCTAGGACGTAATTTGTAAAGTTAGATGTTAGTTTAAGACTCCCTAACTGCAACAAAAGCATTCCAAAGAGGCAAAAGAGAAAGGCACTATTTAGTATGGAGTCAAAGGGAATGCAAAATCTATGCACCAGGTATGCAGAAATAGGAAATTCAGAAAGAAGTTAAATGAAACAAGATACAAAAGTTGAAAAGAAAGTAGAAGGTGCTGAAAACAGGACAGCAGTGACCAGAAAAAAGTTGGGTCAATGTTGAATTTAATGTTGCCAACAATTTCAATAATTTTGTTGCAATATTTAGGCAACACGGTACATTTGAAGACGTTTTACTTTTACACGAATGACATTGTGCTTGCAAATGCTTAGTTTTCGAGATATTTAACTTTGAAGTTATGGGAACGTCGTTTATAAAATTGAACAAACAGACACGTAAATAAGCTGAAATACGGTTTGACGTAACGATAGGCAAAGTTTGGTTAGGCAAAGTTAGGTTAATTAAATAAACTAACCTAAACTAACCTCAGTAAACAAAAAATAACTCAACTCAACTTAGCCATACCAGGGCCAATGACTCCTGCCAAAAAACTTCACATGGTCCGCGTCCACGAAACAACGGAAGAGCCATATCAAAACTGCCGTTTATGCTGTTCTTACCTGAACATTATTTATGCTATATCTCAAAGACTGAGCATCTGCGAGTACAACATCATTTGTGTGACATGTCTTAAAAATGTCTCCTATTACCTAAATGTGACAATGAAATTTCCAAAATCGTTCACAACACTAAAATCCATACTGACCAGAAGTTGGTTTGTGGCAAAACAAAAATTCTATTTCAGCAAAACGAAGACCTACCTAACCATTAGCTAGGGTCCTCTCATATTCCCTTTAGATTGCAATTTAGCAAACAAATGCACATTATGATTTTCTGTTATTTTGGGCAAGTCATGCCTCAACAAAGAAAAAATGACACGCACAATATTCAGCAACTTTATCTTTGTACTACATTGTCATTAATGATTTTGCAAAAGAAATACTAGTTTAAATATCATGTAATGAGCACAAGCTACAAAATATAGCAATTGGGCTTTTTATTTTTCATTGCTATAAGCACATTAATCTTGAAAAAGCCATATGAACTATTTTTTAAAAACTTATTTTTGTGCTCTTTCATCCATTTTTTCTTTCGTTGATGGTTTTTCAATAAAAGTTAAGCCCATAGCCAATTTTTTTTTGTACTATGTAAACAGATCAAACGTCAATAATTTATTTTCATTCAAAAAAATGAATTTTCATGCATAAACAAGTAAAAATTAAACAGAACAATGCATTCACTGAAAACTGAGAGTAAACAAGTGCAGAAATATGAATTGAAAGATACTTAAAAAATAAAAATAGTTCCAAGATTAGATCATAAGCTAGTTTAGGCCTATCTAATCACAACAAAATTGTTTTAAAAGTGGAAGGAAAAAGTGACTATGTATTATAAAATAAAGGGAATATGAATCCTCTGCATAAGAAGTATTCGTACACTATGCACATAGAAAAGGCAAGCTTGAAAGAAGTTTATGGAACAAGATGGATTTTCAAGTCCACCTTGATCTCTTGGTATGGACAAATTTTTTGAATTTTCCGACAATTTTTAATACTTTACTGGGGTGATGTGACATGAAAGCACTTGATTGCTAATGGTTTGGAAATGAAATATTTCACTATTAGCAGTAATTTTGGATGCTTTATAATCAGCAGTAGCATGGATTTGAGAATGATTGAGCATGGGATCACAAATATATGTAACTCAATACTTTAGTAACATTTGGGGTAAGTTTTGCAGTTTTTGAATAAGCAGAACTTTATTAGACTGATGAAATGAGAAGAAAGAGGAAGGCACCATTTAGTATGGAATAAAGAGAACATGGAATCTATGCACAAGATGCATAGAAACAGTAAGCTGAGACAGAAGTATTTGACATAAGATAAAAGTTGAAAAAGATAGTACTAGGTGCTGAAAAACAGGACAGTAGTGAACCAACAAGAATCAGAAAAAAATGATCTATAACTAAATAAAACTATTTTACTTCAACAAAAGACCTACCTAATCTTTATCTCTGGACCTTGCATACTTTTCCTGGGAGCACTAATTCCCATAGATACAAAGTTGTCTTCCCCTGAGGGAAGAGATACCTAGCATTAGATAGTAGTAGCCTCAAGCATTTAGCTAATAAAATTTGAGATATTCTATAATTTCATTGCACTTAAGTAGCAGATTTTAAAGAATTTTACAGAATCCTTAGCATTCAAGTGATGATACTTTCAAATCCTTAAACACAATTGCTGACACAAGACAATTAAATGGTCTCAGAAAAAGTTGAGGTCCTTCAATACTTTAGGCAGCAGATAATTATTACCCATTTAGAACCAAATTTGATAAGATGCTAGTTTAAGCCTCTCTATCTACAGAGAGGGAGGAAGAAGGCTTGAAAAGAGGAAGAAGACACCATTCAGTATATCTCTAAAGGAATGTAGCGCAGAGCACATAGGCCTAGATTAGATTAGTCGCTATTTTTAGCCTCCCTACCCGCAGCAACGAATGCGATCCAAAGAGAGGAAGGAGGAAGGCACCATTTAGTATGGAGTTAAGGAAACGCGGAATCTACGCAGAAAGGGCATAGAAAGAGTAAGTTGGAAAAGAAGATTATGAAACAAGATTAAAGTTGAAGAAGGAAGTAGTAGGAGTTGAAAAACAGGACAGCAGTGAACCGAAAAAAGGGTGGTCCGTAACAAAACAAAATCCTATTCTACTGCAACAAAAAGAAAGCCTACCTAAGCTTTAGCTTGGGCCCTCACGTAGTCCCTCTGGGAGTGCCAATTCCCATAGATACAATAGTTGTATCCCCCTGAGGGGGCATATAGGCCTAACACACAACCAACAGAAAATGAAGGTTTGGGCATTTAAATTAAGTTCTAAGCAAATTTAAATTGTTCTTACACAAGGGTTTTTCCCAATAGAGGAAACGACCAATAGTATGGAAATAAAACCACAAGGATTATATGCTCAAGATGTGTTCCTACACACTGCTTAGTTTCAGTGAGAGTAAAAGACTAAATAAAGGTCAAAATTGATTTTAGGCCTTTCAAAGAAATTAAAAATTCCATTCCAAAGAATCACCAAAGAAATACATTTAAAAACGTTTTACATGAATGACATTCTGCTCGCTGATGCGTTATTTCTGAGTCATTCAACTTGGAAGTTATAGGAACTGCGCTCATGAATGGCTTTCCCGCACAAAATGAGAGGTTGATTCAATAATGCCGGAGCATGGGAAAGTTATTGTTTTTGCAATGTATGGCGTAATTTAATATTTGCTAATCCCGCGGAGCCTGAGCCCATTTCTAGGATGTTTTAGTTAATAACACAATAAAGGTTATCACCCAAAAATATTAGCAAGACTAAAATTGTGAAGACTTGAATTGATATATGCACTTGACATGCTTCAATATGGCGGCGACCGTAAAACATTAGCAAAATCGCAGGAGTGAATACGGTAGATTCAATTTCAGAATATTTTTATAATGTTACACTTTTGGGTGATAACCTTTATTGTGTTATTAACTGAAACATCCTAGAAGTGGGTTCAGGCTCTGCGGGATTGGCGAATAATAAATTACGAAGTACCCAAACGTACTCTAACTGCACTCGCTCAAGCGCAAACTTACTGGAACTGCTATGGAAAACAAAAATTTCAAAGTTCAATAACTCAAAAATTAACGCATCTGCGAGCAGAATGGCATTCATGTAAAACATTTTTGAGGGTGCCGCCCGAGTCCAAATTTGGCCCCCCGCGGCACCCATGACTCAAATTTTTTTTTTTGTCGAAAAAGGATCCTTATGGTATGGGTTATTGTGCCATGAAATATTATGGCACTAAGGACACCAGAACCCCCCCCCCCTTGAACTTGAACTTGAAATTGAGGGCCGACAGTGTCGGGGCCTTTGTAACGGCCTGCAATTCCCTCCTCACTACTCACACACACAAAAAAAAAAGAGTTCAGCACCTGCGTACCAGACTTGTCCACTAAACTACTCAGGATCCACCAATCCTTGTCACAAACTCCCATTAGACGGCATCACTGGGATAACCAGTACGTCAAGACACCATCTCCATGCATGGTGGGTCATTACAGCCCACTCTACATGACATGACTACATGACCACCCCCCCCAGGGGGGATCCAAAGAGGGGCCAAAATCATAAAAAATTGAGTTTTTTTTTTTTGTCAAAAAAGGATTCTTAGGATATGGATTATTGTGCCATGAAATATTTCTGGCCTAGTGCTGGCCAGCGGCCAGCATTAGGGTTGAAAAAGTTTCCAAGTTTGAGAAGTGTGATTGTTTTAGTTTATAATGTGAAGATATATATATATATGCGGAAATAGTGTCTGTCAACATTTGTTCAGTTATGTGTTTCTTTAATACAAGGAAAAGACCTCTATATGCGGAAAAATGATTTTTTACTTGGAATTATTTCTTGTTGATTTTTTCTACCTATATATGCCAAAAATCATAATTATAAATAGAATAAATTATGCCCAATAACACAAAAAGAATCAAGAGTTGTACAAAATCATCTAATACTGTTCAAAAGTCCAAAAATTTATGCCAAAAAATGTTCTTGTCTAGCAACTACAGCTACATGGTGAGTACTCAAATAAAATATATTTCCATATGTTTTTATGCACAATATTTTTTATGTTACATTGAAATTCACAAGGAAAATGTTGCACATTATTTGTACATAAAAATAGATCAAAGAAACTGCATTCATGTACAAAAATTGTCAATGATATTGCAATTCAATAGTGTATTTTTGTTTTTGGGTTCTCCTGAATAATAATACATTTCTACCATTCAAATCGTATCAACTCATTGAGTTTTGACGCTAGAACAAAACCAAAGACTGTTTTGGAATCCTTGAAACATTTCTAACAAAAGTATGCTAAGTTATATCGAAATTTAAGAAAACCAAAAAAGTTAAATGGCTCCAAACCCAAAAATAATGGTTTGAGATGTGATTATAAAGTTTTGCTTATCACCAAAAAATTTTTCCAAAATGATAACATTTTAAAGCATACTTTTGTTAGAAATGCTTCAAGCATTCTAAAACTGTCTTTGGTTTTGTTCTAGCATCAAAATTCAATGAGTTGATATGTCTTGAAATATACATAAAAATGTTTCAAAAATCTCATTTATAGTAAAAAAAATAAGGCCTTAATCAGAAAAATGACACGAGTAAAAAAGGTTTACTTTCAAAAAATACATTTACTTGCCAATTTTCAATTGAATCAGACAAAAAAAGTTGAAAATCCCGGGCGGCACCCTTAAATGTATTCCTTTGGCGATTCTTTGGAATGGAATCTATAATTTCCGTGAAAGGCCAATAATCAATACTCACCCTAAAAAATAAGGTAAAGTTGAAAAATAGACGCTAATATATAAGAAACGGCAGTAAACCTAAAAAATGTTCCAGAAATAAAAATAATGCACATATTTTTTCAAAAATAATAAGACCAACCAGCCCTTTTACTCAGAAACTAATATCTTTCTTCCTTTGAACGTAAATAGTAATAGATAAAAACTGTAATCATTACTGAAAATACTATGGTTCATTTTATTACTATGGTGACAATTTCTCTACAATTGCACAAACACGAAAACAACTTAAACAATTTTAGGTAACTAGGATGCCCCAGAAGTCGCTGAACTTATTCGGGCCCACAGGTAGCTGTACTCAAATTTGACCATTGTACCAGACTTGAGGTGAGCGTCCCCCTTTTGGACCTTTTTTT